>JANZXV010246252.1:0-15689 GCA_027576455.1 Erythroxylum roigii | reverse complement strand
TATGTGAGATCTTTAGTATAGGTTCGTTTTTTAGATTTGAACCCATAAACTTTAACCCAAAATCCGTGATGATTGCTGCTGTGAGGCTTATTGGTGGAAAATACGAGGAGCTTAGGAGTCACAACCAAAACTTGTTGTCCCGAGTCACATGTCTTATCTTAGATGTTGTAAACTTTGGCGAGCATAAAGGATACTAACTATGGATTCGCTGTTTTACATTAACAGTTTTGTAGAAATGAGTTATGTTGATAGATCTTGGATGTATAGACGATTAACATCTGATGGTTACATTAATCATGAATTTGTTGCCGGAGTTGAAGGTTTTATTCATTATGCATGTTCTCAACCTGCATATATGGATGGGTTGAAGATCAGATGTCCATATAAAAAGTGCAAACACAAGGGTTTGTCCCTAATTATTTTGAGTGGACACGATATGGGGAAGCTGACATTTGTAGTAGCTCAAGGGGTAATGAAGTTGAATCGTCTATCAACTTCAACGAGTTTGAAGGAGGGATTGGATTTAGAACAAGTTATGTGGATGGGATTGAAAATCCGTACATGCAAATGGTTTATGATGCAAGCAGTAATACCTTTCACGAAAATATGAGAAATCTTGAAGAAGAAGCTAACTCACGTGCAAAACAATTTTTTGACTTACTACAGTCAGTAAACAAAGAGTTATGGCCAAATTGTGAGACAATGACCCAATTGTCTTCGATTGCGCGAATATTGAACATAAAGTCTAAAGGGCATATTTCGGACTGTAGTTTTGATAAAATTATTGAGTGGTATAATGAATCATTGCCTCTTGATCATACAATGGTTGACAGTTTTTACAATATGAAGAAACTGATTAGGGGTCTTAGTTTGCCTGTTGAGAAGATTGATTGTTGCAAATTGGGATGTATGTTGTATTGGAGAGATGATGCGGAATTATAAGAGAGCAAATTTTGTGGTCACCCAAGGTTCAAGCCTAGAAAGTATTCAATGAAACAGAAATTAGTGCCCTGGAAGCGGATGTACCATTTTCCGCTAACTCCGAGACTTCAAAGACTATATGCTTCGAATGTTATTACATCGCACATGAGATGGCATAATGAACACGAACAGGAAAACAGAATCATGAATCATCCTTTAGATGCACTGACATGGAAACAATTTAACGACACCCATCTTGAGTTTGCTGCAGAAAGTCGAAATGTAAGGTTGGGATTGTCGATGGATGGATTCCAACCTTTTTGGTCAATCCGGCCAGCAATATTCATTATGGCCAATCATAATAACTCCTTATAATTTGCCTCTATGGATGTGTATGAAGGACACATATATGTTCTTGACAGTGATTGTGCCAGGCCCTTCAAATCCGAAGCATAAAATTGATATTTTTTTTACAACTATTGATATCAGAATTGCAACATCTTTGGGCATATGATGTTCAGACATTTGATGTGTCTCTAAAACAGAATTTTGTTTTGAGAGAGGCATTGATGTGGACCATTAGTAATTTTTCGGCATTTGCCATGTTGTCTGGATGGAGCACAACAGAAAAATTAGGTTGTCCTTATTGTGACAATGATTCTGATGCCTTTTATCTTCCAAACGGGGGCAAAGCGTGTTGGTTTGACAATCACAAGAAATTTCTTCGTCCAGATCATCCATTCAGACGCAATAAACAAAAATTCATTAAGAATAAGATGGTAAAAATACCTTCTACCCCTTATAAAGCTGGTGAAGAGATTTTGCAGGAGATTGATGAATTAGGCTTACTGAAATTTACAGAATTTGAAGCTGATGAAGTTAATACAAGCATCAGTAAAAACTTTGGTTAGAGAAAACGAAGCATCTTCTGGGATTTGCCATATTGGAAAACGAATTTGATACGTCATATTTTAGATGTGATGCATATTGATTTTTTTTTTTTGACAATATGTTCAATACCATAATGAACATTGAAGGAAGGACAAAAGATAGTGCAAAATCATGAGCTGATTTGCAATTTTTTTGTAGGAATGAGTTACATAAAGATCTTCACACAGGTAAATATCCAAAAGCATGTTACACATTGGACAAAAAATAAAGGAAAATATTGTGTGAATGGTTGAAAGGTCTAAAGTTTCTTGATGGTTATGTTTCAAACTTGGCAAGGTATGTGGACATGAGGAAGTACAAATTATTTGAGTTGAAAAGTCATGATTATCACATGTTTATGCGAAGGTTAATTCCAATTACATTTCGGGAGTTGCTACCGAATAAAGTTTGGGAAGTGATAACAGAAATAAGTTTGTTTTTCAAAAGTTTAACATCATCCAAAATCAAGTTGACTGAAATGGAAATCCTAGAAAGGGAGATACCAGTAATTTTGTGCAAGTTAGAACAACTTTTTCCTCTAAGCTTCTTTGATTGTATAGAGCATTTACCTATGCATTTAGCACACGAGGCAAAACTAGCTGATCCAGTGCAATATCGATGGATGCATCCATTTCAGAGGTAATTCAAATTCAAATTATTGTAATTAAAGTAATAACATGTTTTAACTATTACATTGTAATAACCATATTTTCTAATATAGGTATTTGCATCACTTGAAGAAAAATTTCAAAAACAAGGCTAGAGTTGAAGGTTCAATATGTAATGCTTATTTAGTGGAGGAAGTTAGTACATTTTATGGACATTATTTTGAGTCACATGTTCACACAAGAGAAAGAAAAGTTCCTCGTAATGACGATGGGGGAGGAACGAGTGATGCTGATGGTAACATATCCATTTTCATATATCCTGGGCGAGCATATGGACGTGCAACAAGAAGAATGTTAACAGAGTAAGAAATTGAGGCTGCCCATGGTTACATTTTATTGAACTGTCAAGAGGTTCAACCATTTGTGTAGTAAGTTGAACATTATTATATCGGTTTTCAAATTTTGCCTTGTTCATAACTAAATTACATAATAATGTAATTAGATTATACGAGGCATTGTTACGCGAGATCATGCCAAACAACACACATGATGAAGTAAATAATGAGGTTGGACGACACTTTACACGATGGTTCGAGAGATATGTAAGTTTCCACTTCCAAACATTCTCATTATTGAATTATAAGATTTAAGTGTTGTCATTATTATGTAATCATTGTTATGATAATTTATTTTTATGTAGGCCTCAGAAAATACAATAAAGAACAAGTTCATTTGTGATCTTGCTAAGGGATCTCTGCGAACTGTGAAATCGTATCCGGTGTATTTCGTTAATGGATACAAATATCATACAGAATCTCATGGTCATAGCATAGCAATAATAAATAGTGGAGTTTCCATACAGGGAGAATTGATTGATTACTATGGTAAAATCATTGAGATACTTGAAGTTGAGTACCCTGCGTTGCCAATCAAGCGAACCGTGATATTTAAGTGTGATTGGTTTGACCCGACTCCAAATGTTGGAACAAAAGTGCATAGCCGATATAATCTTGTTGAAATCAACAACCGCAGAAGATTGAGACAATTTGAACCTTTCGTTTTGGCTATGCAAGCGAAACAGGTGTGTTATGTCCCTTTTCCCAGCTTACGACGAGATAAGTCAGATTTGTTGGCGATTTGCAAAGTTAAACCTAGAGGTGTTTTCCAAGAACATGGAAAAGGAGAAAAGAGAATTGAAAGTGGAGCGTTTCAGGAAGATGCTTATGTTATAAATGCATATATGACATATGATGATAATAAACCTTTGAATGATCCATCAAACGAATATGTTGACATTTCATCTAGAGAGGAGGAAGAGGATCAGAGATTTGAAGAGGAGCCCGAATTTGATTCTTATTCTTCAGAAAATGAAGATGATTGTAATTTACAATTAAGTTATAATAGCAACTAATTTGTATATGTAGTGGAACATTTTATTCGACAAAAAAGAACATTTCAAACTTTTCAATATATTCTGTCAAATATTTAATTAAATTTCTTAATCAAGGAATGTCGACTTGGCGTCTGTTTCGGATGGTAGTAATTCTATCCATTGGAAGGAATGTGACAAAATTGTCCTTGCCGAAGGAATAAAGGATGCAGCAACAATCTCCAAATCTTTATGTAATGATCATTTGACTTCCATGACCGATCTTCTGCTTCAAGGTGTATAGTATTATCTGAACAACAAAACTTTCCTTATTGTGTACCTCTCATTTCCCTTTATTATGAAGCTGTTATATTCACATTTCATAGTATATACTACATGTTGTTTGAAGCTTGCATGAATCTGGAAGATGACATGTATGCCGAAGGAGGCGGCGGCAATAACACAACGGTCAATGAAGGATTAGGGAAATCGGTTGCTTTGGAAAAGTTGGCAATTCCACAGAGCTCATCTGGAAATTCACGTACGTATAGGTTTTCAGGATAGGTTCGTTTACCAAGTTTCTAATATGACAATATGTAAGTTCCTTCCTATTGTCTTGTAGGTAAACCGTTTCCGAACGTTTCATCTACAAGTTTAGCAATAGTGAAACTGTTGTTGCAAGAAGGTGTTAAAAACCAAACACGTGAGGGAAGAACTTTCACTGTTACCATTGGTGCGTTCGAACATGCCAGGAACATTTTTGGGAATCCAGCTCATTTAACTTTACCGACTCTTATATCACTTGGAATCCAACAAAATAGTTATACCATTCTCATATATATTTGCAATACACTAAACTCTCCTTTAAACTAATTATATTATTGTACTATAACTGTAACAATTATTCTCGTAACTAAATTCAAAATTTGTCCTTCAATATGATATCCAACAAATCGCCTTATTTCTTTTTACATATATTGTGTAAAATATTGGATTGAATTCAAATTCTTATATTTCTACAAAAATTCAATAAATAAAGAATTTCAGGTAGAAATATGGGACCAAATAGATAACTTGAGTTCATGCAGCCCAGGCTTAGAGGCATGTTCGGAGGGACTTACTGTGAGGGTGGCCCATCACAGTCTGCAGCTGTAACAGAATCACCACCTCCACCTCTAGTGCCTACAGTTGCAGATGAAGCATCACCTGCAACTGTTGATGCTTCACAATCTACCACTCATACATCATCCAATACACTTGTGGCGGATGAAGGAGGCGACCTCCAGCCTGGATCTGAGGGACCTAATGGAAGAAAGTATAAAAATTGTCAATAAGATGTAAGTGAAATAGCATGAAACACTATATATGTTTATCATTAATTTATAGGTTATAATTTTTGCAAGTGTATAAAATTATTTGTTCTTATATTTGGTTGGTTCCATTTGGATCGTGTTCCAGATAAATGAAATCTACATTTAAAGAGAGGATTGATCCTGAGTTATCGAATTTATTTGTCAATAATAATGTTTTTTTCATTTATTTGTATACATTAATAACATTAATATTAATAGATTATAAGTTATCGAATTTATTCATTTTTATTTTAAAAAACATTTTTACTAGAATTATGCTATCGACGGGGTCATACATAGTGTATGGGAGTCGTGAGCTCGTACACGTTATCGCGACTTTATTGGTACGATACGCAAGATTGGTGTATGAACGCCTTATATTTCTGAGGACATATGGTGTCGTTGGCAGGAATACTGGACATCCCCAGAGGCAATGTTCATCTCGGGGCGTAACTCAACTAACAGCCGTGGTGGCCGAGGGGGAGACAATCTTCCCGTTCATACGGGAGGATCAGTTACGCACATCGAACATGCAAAGAGACTTTTAAATATCTAAAAATTTCACTTATATTCTCATTTTTTACTAATTTCCTCTATTTCAATTTACATTGATGTGTGAATTGTGTGATGAAAATATGTGTAGTATGGATAACGATCATGGTATAAATGTCTGGTGCTATATATGGTTGTGTTGAGTTATTTTCTTTGTTCAACAGGGGGTAATATCATAAAAACAGAGGAGATTCTGCCGGAATTTTTATAAATTCTACTTTAACTTATAACATTTTATTGTTATACAGGAAAAGTCTACAGGCATAAGGCCTACACCCCGTCAGTTATTTTTATGTACTCATACTAAAAAGCATGACGATGTGATATTTGTCAACAGCAAATGTAGAAGACTAAATGTATGTGACATTTATGCTTTAATCATCATTACAGATAATTATCACTTACTAATATAAGCATTGCCTCGTAATAAGACCAAATACAAGAAACAATTCAGTGACAATCTCAGGAACAACAAGCTGATGATGAGAGTCAGGCATATTTTGATGCAATGGGTGGTAGGGACAGTCGTGGAAGGATCTTCGGGCTTGGGTCATTTGCGAACACATGTTATTCTCACTCCTCAACGTCAAGTACAGTAGCATCACATACATGGTCGACAATAGAACGTATCAATACTCTTGAGAGCACAGTGAAGACATTGACAACTTAGTTGCAACAGTTTATGGAGTACACGACTAAGCTCCAAAATGACATGGCCCAGTTGAGGGGGAGAAGTAGAGACTTAGACCATATGCGCTCACCAGGACAATAGGATTGTTGTAGTCATTTGGTTTGAATTTATGTACAATTTCATGTTTTTATTATGAATGAAGAAAATTTTAACTTGATATGATCAATGAAATTTTTGTTTAAACAAATTAATTATATAAACAAATCAATAAAATAATGAACAGATAATTTGTAGCTGTTAATAAAATTTAATGTCGAGGTTTTAAAAAACAGAATTCAATATTTTAATGGTAGCATTATTACCGAAGGTTTGTGAGACATCGTCGGTAATGAATTATGGGTCTTACCGATAGAAAACATATTTATGTCGGTATATTGAATCATATTTACTAACGGATAGTCACAAAAGCGTCGGTAAACTTAGTCATATTTTTCGACGGTTACTTATTAACTGTCGAAAACTGTTTATTGTATATCGACGGTTAAAAAATCTTCCATCGGTATATATACCGACGATTAGTGGGTTCCTTTGGTAAATTTACCGACAACCAATTTCACGACGTCTTCGGCTATCAGTTTATTCCGTCGCTAACTTTAATTACCGACAGTTTCTGTAAGCTTTCTGTCGGTATATTCCATTGGTACACCTTTTTTTGTAGTGGATGGTAGATTCGTGCTCGTTACGGGTTCAAAAAGCTTGTTTGAAGTTACGGAACTGAAATCAGATATTTTTCACATTTCTTCGTTTATTGCCTTTTCATGTTCGATCTGAGATACATAACTAAGGTATCGTTACGTGATACATGTGGCATCAGAGCGGTGAAATAATTAGGTGGTAAAAATGAAGATTTTTTGGTTTTTCTCTATAAGGTTTTTAGAGAGTTAACTTTTGTTTTTCAATTTTTTTCTTGCTTTTGATTGCATGAAATTGGTATAAATGTGTTTTAACCTAGAGAAACGTGTTGAAAACGAGCCCGAGAGTGCAAAAAATGGACCCGAAACTCTCCAAAAATTGCCATTTTCTGGTGTGGGAGCGTCTCACCGTCAGGCGCATGTGGTACACGAGCCCGATTGGTGAACAATGGCGCGGGCAGGGAGGACACACCTGGCGGGTGTGTTAACGTGGAGAAATACTAACCGAGCATGTGTCTGGCGCGTTGGTGGGTGCGTCTGCGTGCGCAGTGCGTGAGCTCGTCTGACACACGCGGACGTACGACTAACATCACCTTTATGAAATTTCTATAATAATAAAAAAAAAACCAAAAAATTTTAGATTTCCCGTAAGGGTGCCCTAGAGTGGTTTGGGTAAGTTTCCAGGTCCAAGAAATTTATAAAGTAAAATTTTCCAATTTTTGGATTTATTACAATAATAATAAATTAAAGTTTAACTCCATAAAAGAAATTAAGGCATTTTGAATCCGATTTCAAGTGAATTTTCATGCTTCGGACATCACATGAGGGAGATACTTGAAGTCTTCGTGTCTCAGGTCTCATGTTCAGTATTCGGAATCGCAAGATAGTTACTCAGAAAAGGTTTTAAGACATTCTGATGCCATTTTTTAGTGAATTTTTGTCCAACAAACTTGTCATGAGGGAGATACACGAGATTCTCAAGTCTAGAGTGATCCATTCAGTGTCCGGTGATGCACGATGAGATTTTTCTTTAAGAAAGTCTCAAATAAAGTTTGCAGAGAATGTCTTCAGCACGAGTGTGTAACAATGAGATTGTGCATTCTGGTTTTTGCATTTATTGATGTTACATTTTCATATAACATATGTCCATAAAGAATGTGAGGATCACATAAATATGTATTCCTTGTGTTTATGGATTTTTTAACTACTGATGAGGATGTAGTCACCATAGTGGCTTTTCGATTTAGTATTTTGAATTGTTCTGCTTACACGTTAAGGGATGTCTCTAGTCTCATATTTGGTTATCTTGCTTACAGGTGTTAGCCTTACATGAGATTTTAAGATGTGCATAAAGGCATTGGATAGAGGAAAGTCATTGCTTGAATGATCTATTCGCCCACAGGTGGTAGTGTCATGAGAGTTGATGGTTTGTACTCTGATCGCTTTTATGTGGAGGTTTAGTTGCATATATTATGTATTTAACCTACAGGTGTTTCATAATATGTGTGACTAGATTCTCAATAAAGATACTGTTTAATGACTTTGAGTATCACTGTTATCCTACATTTTTGCTGATCTAAACATTATCATTTTCTAGTCACCTTTTCGATCAATAATATTAATGTCACCATTAAAACCCTGACCAATTTCAGTACAAAGAAGTGGACAGATGATATATTGAATGCTATGGAGATAGTTGAGGTTAATATGACCATGCGGATGGATAGACCATCTCCACCTACATCCATGAGCTCAAGAGCTCATAAAGCAGCTTATGTAGCTTGGGATCGATCTTATAGATTATGTCTTATGACCATTAAGAGATCCATGCCTGACCATCTACTTAGTAGACTTCTGGATACAGACATAGTGAAGGAGTTTCTTGGAAATGCCTCATAGAGGTATACAGTCTCACCTAATGTTGAGACAAGTTCCTTGATGAAATAATTATTCTCCATGAGGTATACAGGAGAAGGTGGAGTAATGGAGTACATATCAAGAATGATCCATCTACAATAGACGAAAGATGCTAAACATTCCTCTGCCTGATGTCTTTATAATTCGCCAGACTCTGAATACACTCCCTCCAGAGTTTAGTAATCTAGAGATGACATATTATTCGCTGGATGAGGAATGAGACTTCAATGCTTTGATTAGCCATTGCGTTGCTCAAAAGGAGAAACTCAAGCTTGCTACTCCTACAGCCCTCGAAGCAACTAAAGGGAAAGCAAAGATGAAACTCGCTAAGATCAAATGTAGAAAGACTAAATCTTCTCCACATATTGATGCTGGTTAATCCAGTACTGGTAAAGGTCCGCATGACATAAAGAAGCTAACAGTATGAGGCCTAGAAAGGAAAGATGAGACCATCATGTAATTCCTTGATTTATTAAATAATGAATTTAATTTGTGATAGTTGCATTAAGTTCTTGGTGGCTATATAGTGGAGCATATGATCAAGATGCGTCCACGATGCAAAGGTTCATATCCAAAATAAAGCCAAATAAAGGGAAGGAGAAACTAATGGTTCGCAGCAATGTAGAAATGGAAGTAATATCTATAGGGGATGTATATACTGAACCTTGTTGCAAGGCTCACATTGGTTTTACACGACACATTTTATGTGATCTTTGTATTAATTTTGGACAAAGAAGGTTAACGTTTTGTATTTAATACTTTTGTTGTACAGTTGTTGTTTAATGCAAAACACGATAGTATAACTTTCTTGTCATATGGTTTGTATAGAATGAGTCTTACCCCAATTTAGATGTATGCTTTTTCATATCTTGCTAAACAAGTCATGAAATGAAGGACCCTGATGAATGAAAAGTCATACATGGTGTGGCATAAAAGTTTAGGCCATATTTTCATAGCTAGGGTTGAGAGATTGATTAAGGAAAGCATTCTCTCAATTCTAGATTATGATGATATGGAAACATGTGCTAACTATTGCAGGGGTATGTTGACTGAAATAAGGATATAGAGGTCAACTTGTGCTTTGACTTATTGAGTCTGATACATATGGATCTCTGTAGACCTTATACAGTTGCATTATGCAATTCCAAATATATTCTGACATTTGTTGATGATTATTCTCATTACAGTTATCTGTTCTTGTTAAAAATTGAAGGTTGGGGACCAATTGGGAAAATCCATCCAAAGTGTCAGATTTGACTGTGCAGGAGAGTATTATGGCAAACATGGTGTTTTAGGACTTGAAAAGGTCTGTTTTCCAGATATATGGAATCAGTTATAATAGTGACTTGATTCACTATGCCGAGTAGTCCTGAGCAAAATTGGTGTGTTGTCGAAGGGCATAACTACACCCTAAAGGACTTGAAAAATTCGATGCAGAACAGGACTAATCTACCTGATTATTTAGAAGTGTGCAAACCCAGCCTTGCACACATTCGTGTATGAGGCTGCCCTACTGGGGTTATATAATCCTTATAAAGAAAAATTGCATGCTCGTTTCGTTCATTGCTATTTAGTAAGATATCTCGACCATTTTAAGGCTACAAATTTTACTGTAAAAAATGAGGGACCAGAAGTGTAGAATCACAAACATCTAAGTTTCTAGAATACGATATCTATAATGATGGTGGGCCCGTTGACCCTTAGGATGATAGCAGGGAGGATACTACAGTTATCATGTACCCACTACTCATACAGTTAGATCTGGTGGATCTAGGTCTTCATACCGTGCCTGTATAGGAAAAGGAACTCATACCTGTACACACAAAGGTTCCTAGGGGTACAAGATCTAATGTGATTGTGTAGATCCATTAGAATGAAACGACCTGTTGTCTCATTTGATTTCATAGTCTATCAGGTGAGCAAGACTATGATATTAGACATGTTACGAATCCAGTTATTTTTACAGAAGTTGTTTCTAAACCTAATGCAAATTTGTGGTGAGATGGAATGGCTGATGAGATGCAAGTCATGAAGCATAGTAAGGTCTAGGAGTTAGTTGATTTATAGCAGAACTGCAAACCTATCAGTTATAAATGAAGTTTCAAGACTTAAAGAATTTCGGGATAAAGTTTAGCGGTTTATGGGCTCACTCAGTTGCCTGATGGTTCACTCAGAGAGGAATGTTGACTTTAAAGTTACATTTTCTGTTGTATCCTCGTAGGATATATTTTGAGTGATTATGGCAATTGTAGCTCCTGATGATATAATGTTACATCAGATGGCTGTCAAAATCGCTTTCCTGAATAAAGACCTTTATGAAGAGGTCTATATGGTACAACTAAAAGGATTTTAGGATCCAAACTGAACTGACATGATTTGCACGTTAAGCAAATCAATATATGGTTTATATCAAACCTCCTGAAAGTGATACCTTATATTTGATAAGGTTTGACCTCTTTGAGCTTCATGGAAAATAAAGTTAAAAAGATGATTGTACTATGAGGTCAGGGGGAGAAAAATTATCTTCTTATTATTGTATGTGGATGATATATTGCTCATGTCAAATTGCTTGACCATGTTGTATAAGGTTAAGCAACTTTTAGTCAAGAACTTTGACATGAAGGACATTGGCATAGCATCTTTTGTCCTAGGTATTCAGATTCACCAGGACAGATCTCAATACTCATAAGATCTCTCACAAAGTGCATACATTGAGTTTACGCTACAAAGGTTTAATACGGTTAACTGTAAACCTATTATAGCACCTATCTCTCATAGTGAGAGATAATCTTTTTTACAGTATCCAAAGAATAAAGTCAAGAGAGAGGTTATGAGGAATGTTCCATATTCTAGTGTAGATGGTAGCCTAATGTATGCACGGGAAATTACTAGGCGAGACATTGCATTTACTATTAGACTGTTTGGTCAATATCTGGTTAACCTAGGTATAGACCATTGAAATGCAGTCAAGCAAGTGTTGTGATAATAAAGGGAATCAAGGATTATATGTTGACATATAGAAATGTCAATAGACTAAACCCCTTAGGAAATTCATATTCAGATTTTAGCTATATGTCTGGATGATCGAAAGTCCACTTAAGGTTACAGTTTTATGTTTGCAGATGGTACAATGTCATGGAAGTATGTCAAGTAGACATGGGTGATTTCCTTAACCATGATGTAGAGTGTATGCTATGGGGCTTCTTCACAAACGATTTAGTTCAGAAACTTGATTTCTGAGTTGCCTGTGGTTAATTCAGTGGCTAGACTCATTCGATTGTACTGTAATAATGTTGCTGCTATGTTGTTTAGCAACAATAAGAACATCACAGGGTCTATGCATTTGAAGGTCAAATTCTTGACCATAAAGGAGTTGATATGAAAAGGTGACATTAAGGTTAGGAGCATTTAAAGACTAAAGAATTATTAGCTGATCCTTTAACAAAAGGACTTTGTCCACTTATGTTTAAGATACAAGTATACCATATAGGTGTTTTGAAGTCCTTAGACAAAGTTAGTTAGGAGATTGTTATGTTTGCTCCATATACATTAGTACATCTATACATTTGATGTATTATGATTGTAAGGTGGTTCATCAATAAAGATGATCATCATTTGTCCTCAGTAATACATGTTATCATACATTGTCATAATAGTATGAAATTCTTAAGATTTGTGTCAATCTTAAGCATTTAAAGGTCACTGGGCATATATATAGATTGTCCTTGAGCCGATGTCATTTTGACACATACAGTTTGATACGGATATTCATAAAGTTTGATATGACATAGGAAATATAAGTTTTTAATCTCATAAAGGTTTTCTAATACAATTTAGCATTCAATTAGAGAACATAAAAGTTTTCTTTGGTGTTGTTTAGCATTCGGTGAGAAAAAACAAGTTTTCTCTAATGCTGTTTAGCATTCGGTGAGAGAAAACATGATTTCTCTAATGCAGTTTAGCATATGTGGTTTAGCATAAAATTGGAGAAATTAAGACCTACAAACGAAGATGATATAATTTAGATCATATAGGTATCATCTTAGTTTGTCACAATCTATTTTCCCATTCATTTTAGTGAGGTATTAGATGTGCATGATTTGTAATGGATCTGTGTCGACTATGATACATGCATTTGATACTTTTCGGTATCGAAAGCCTTACAGGACGAAATGATGGACTTTCATTATCTTTGGATCAAATGTTTTGTTTTTAAACTTAGTCGACTAATACAGTAGCGTGACTTAACTTAGTTTTTTAAAATAAGTTTAAACTTGAGTCAACACTACGCATTGTTCAAGGGGGAGAATGTTGGATATTTTTTACTTTTCCCATAAAGTTGGACAACATTTAATTGCATTTTTCAGTTTTACAATAATTTATTGGTTAAGTTACGTAATTTAATCCAGATAAAGATAATAAAGTAGTCCAATAAATGATCTAAATTAATGGGTCGAAGTCTGTGTGAAAAATGAATCCTGATCCGTGTAGGCTGGACCCATATCAGGCCTATCTATGGAGAAGCCTGATATGGATACTATATATAAAGAATAAGGTCTCCTGCAGTTACTCATGTCATTCGTAAACATTATTCTCTGACCTGTTAAGTGAGCTTACGTTTTGAAAAAAATTGTAGAAAAACATTAATCGCGTTTCAATGAACAGTTCTCGTGAAAACGGTAGTGGATTTGCACTCGTTTCGGTTTCGGAAAGCTTGTTTGAAGTTATGGAACCGAATCAGGTATTTTTCTCATTTCTTCGTTTATTACTCCTTCACGTTCGATCTGGAATACGTAACTAAGGTATCGTTGCCTGTGACAAACCCTTCTTTCATTTTCGTTATTTTTGGGATTGAGAGAATACAATAAAGTTGTTAGAGATAAACTTAATATGCTCGATAAACGTTAAATTGTCTGAAAAAACTATTAAAATTAGTAGTTAGAAATACATTTCCTGAATAAAGAAACGAAGGTAATAATTTCAGTCAAAGCCCAGGATAAAAAAAGATTTTTTTTAGAGATAAAGTAAAACTGAAAATTTGAAACGAAAACAATAGAAAATGTAGCTTTTAATGAGCTTAGCATAAACTAAGCTCTACAAATCCTACAATGGGAAACAGACAATGAAGAAGGGGCCAACAAGTCCTATCTAAGTTATTAAGCCATCCGCCAACTTAGACATGATCACCACAAAATATGCAGCTTGATAATAAATTATCTCAAAGAAGTAAAAGAAAGTACGTACTCTTGGTTTAGAGCAAAAGACAAAAACAAATATAAAAGAGAACAATAGAGGACGAAGCAAGATATTGCAAGAGATATATTATTCAACGTAGAAACAGTGCCTTTTATAGGCTACAGACTCAACAAACTAACGCAATATCCTCACTGTGTACCAACAAATCTGGACTCTATCTAAACTAAATCATGACTTATTCCACTATAAGGAAAAAGACTAATTTAACCTTACTAAATACAAGATATTTGAATCACTTTTCCACACTCCCCGTTGATTCAAAATGTCGTGATCAATGTAGGCATTGGTATGGGCATGGTTGTAGATATCTCTTCTACATAAACATAAACATGGTTGTTTGCATGGTCATAGGCATAATCATATTTGTCATGGGGCATATTTCGATATAGATGTAGGCATCGTAGGCTAGAATAACACATCATTTTCTTAAAAGTGGACCATAGCTGCTTCATTGGCATCTTTTTGTGAGGCATTTTTACAAACTTTCTCTATATGTCCCAATTGACCGCATCTGTTGCATTTAATATCCGGTCTCCACCAACATTTATAATGAGGGTGGTTTGTTTTTTACAATAAGGACATACCGAATGATCATTTTTTTTCATGTTTGATTGTATCTTCAATCACCTGAAATGCCTTTTCTTCATGCTTTTTAATCGTTCTATTAATTTGTGACTCGTGAGCTTGAAGGGACCCCATCAGTTCATCAACTGAAAAAATCGATAAATCCTTAGCTTCTTCGATAGTAGCTAGTATATGATCAAATTTTGGTGTCAAGCTCCTCAGAATTTTTGCAACAATTGTTTCATCAGAAATTTGTTCACCATATATAAGAGCGCATTTGACTGACTATTGCCATTGTCCTTGACAAAAAATTAGTTATTAATTCATCATTTTTCGTAATCAAAGTTTCAAAATCTCGTCTTAGTGACTGTAAATTTTACCACTAGTACTTTTGCATCACCTTGAAACTCCTTCAGCAGTATTGACCAGGCTTCCTTTGATGTAGTTGCTGCTGCAATTCTTGAAAAAATAGTGTCATGCATTGCTTGTTAGAGAATGAAGAGTGCTTTGGCATCCCTCTTCTTAGTTTCCTTCAATCTCCTCTCTGTTTCTTCGTCTGGTTCTAATATATCGATATACCCGTATTCCACTAAATCCCATAAATCTTGTGATTTGAACAGTGTTTTGACTTTGATACTCCACCACTCGTATTTCTCACAATTGAAGATTGGTAGAAGTGGTTGTGTAGAAGAAAATCCAGTAGTAGAAGAAAACCCAAGTGCTGCCATCTCATATATCAATGACGTGTTTCCTAACTCCCAAAACTATATTTGTGTCTCTCACTCATGTGTTTCCCAACTCCTAAAGCTATATTTGTGTGTGTTAGCCCCGAATTCTTCTTTATGATTAATTAAGCATGATTAAGGAAATTCAAGCATGATTAGTATTAATTAAGTT
>JANZXV010242162.1:0-15753 GCA_027576455.1 Erythroxylum roigii | reverse complement strand
ACAACGATACTTCAGTTTGGTTTGGATTTTTCAGCGAGTATGTGCTAAGTACTATGTAATTTAATGTATGTTTACTTGAATTGTTTACTGGAAGTTTTCGTATGCTTTGATTTGTTATACTGTTTTGTGTAGCATTCATATATCCTTCTAGGGGGTATGTGGGTGTTACATGGGCTTTTTCCAGCTTCGGTTCAGAAATAGGAACGATGTATAGTTTTAATGTTTATCCTGGTGGGGGCACGTCACCCTTATGGGATACGCCTTTAGATGTCACTTAGGACGTCCGGCCCGTTACTCAAAAAGGTGGGGTGTCCAATAATATCATAATGAGCTAATATTGCCATGATCACTCTAAGTGCATTCTTAGAGGATACGGAAGAGAAGGTAAGATTAAAGTCAACCCCTTCTCTTTGAGTGAACCCTCTGGCAACCAACCGAGCCTTAAATTGGTCAACTTTACCTGAAATTCCTTCTTGGTCTTAAATAATCATTTACAACTGGCGAGTTTGCAATGTTGATGAAAATAAACTAGCTCCTATACCTTGTTATGCTTCATGAATTGTAGCTTATCACTTATTGCATCTTATCACAAATCTACATTGGGTCCAGAAACAACTTCTGAAAAAGTAACTGGATCTACAACATGTCACAATATCATAGTCCTGTTTACCCAAGTAAATTATGTAATCAGATGCAATAGTTGGTCGTCTCACTCTAGTAGCTTCTCGCAACTACATTGGTTCTTGTACCTCAGGAACCTCTGTATGTACAGGTATGAGTTCCCATTCCTGTACGGGTATGGTACTAAGACCTTGATTTACTACATCTGACTAGAAGCGGATACCAAATAAATATAGTATTGTCCTGCTATCATATGAAGAGTGAGAAGGTTCACTGACATCATATTTTAGAAACTTAACTTTTTGTGATTCTACAATTCTAGACCCTCCTTCTCTACAATAGAATTTGTAGCCTTTAGAGTGGTCAGGATATCCAACTAAATTGCAACAAGTAGAACAAGCATGCAATTTACTTTTATAAAGATTATACAAGCATACCTCATCATGGCAGCTCCATACACGAATATGTGCAAGGCTAGGCTTCCATCCATTCCAGATCTTAAAGGATGTCTTCAGCGCTGAATTGATTGGGACTCTATTAAGTATATACAATGTTGACTTGACGGTTTCATGCCAAAGATAATCAGGTAGGTTAGTCCTGCTCTGCATTGACCTCGTCATGTCTTTTAAGGTGCGGTTATGTCTTTCGGCCACAACATTTTTCTCAGGACTACATGATATAGTGAACTGAGTCACTATTCCACAAGATTCCATATATTTGGCAAACAAACCTTTTTCCTATCTTGAAATCCCATGTTTTCCATAATACTCTCTTCACAGTCAGATCTAACAATCTTGATGGATATTTCCAATTGGTTCTCAACTTCAACTTTAAAGATCTTGAATTTCTCAAGAATTTTAGAATTTTGCTTAAGTAAGAACACATAACTATACTAGGAATAATCATCAATAAATGTCAAAAACATCTAGAATTGCATAAGGTAGCTGTATATGGTCCACTAATATCCGTATGTATGATATCTAATAAACCAGATGCTCGAGTTGAATTCTTTTTCTTTATTTTGGTCAACTTGCCTCTGCAATAGTCAACACATGTTTCCAGATCCTCAAAATCTAAAGTTGGGAGAATGTTATCCCTTATCAATCTCTCAACTCTCTCTCTATAAATATGACCTAATTGTTTAGGTCATAACATGAAAGATTATTCCTTAATCAGAGGTCTTTTTCGAGTAACCTATTTAGCAATATATGAAGAAGCATACATGTCATGAGAGGTAACACACATTATATACAATCCATATAACAAGAAGGCAGTACCAATATGTTTTGCATTAAAGGATAACAGTACAACAAAAGTATCAACGACAAAACGATAACATTCTTTATCTAACATTGATATTGAGATCAGATTTCGTCGAAAAGATGATATATAAAATTTGTCATATAATACAAGAACAAATCTTGTATTATGGTTTAAACATACATCTCCTACATACAAAACATTAACTTCTTCGTTGTTGTTGACTATCAATTTCTCCTCCCCTTTAGTTGGCTTTCTCCTAGATATGATCTCCTGCATTGTGAAGGTAATATGGTTAGATGTTCCACTATCTATCAACTAAGAACTAGATATGGCAATAGCAATATTAGATTCATTAATCATATAAGCCAAGGAGTTACCTGAAAGCTCCTATTTTTCCTTCGAAGCATTATATTTCCAACAATCGAACTTTTTATGTCCCTTCTTCTTACAGAAGAAGCACCTCATATTCTTCACATCTTGTGGGCTTTTAGTAATACTAGACTGACCAGTATGCACATGCGGAGAGGATTTAGATTTCTTCCTTTTGACCACTTTGGAGCTTGACCTTTCCCTTTCCTTTGGCTGTTGCAAACAAAGTTGAATAAAGAGTGTTTTTTAGCTTCTCCTCCTCTGCAACACAACGAGCAATCAAAGCATTAATGTCCCAAGCCTCATCCTGTGAATTATATATAGTGACTAGAATACCAAACTCTGGTGAGAGTGTATCTAGACCTTGGTGCACTACTAAGGTATAAGGAATTGGAATATTTAGTGCCTTCAGCTTACTCTAAAGGTGGACCATCCTAATTATGTATTCTCACACTCTCCCTTCTCCAGTATACCTCATAAAGAATAACTCCTTAGTCAAGGTACTTATCTCTGCATTAGATGAGATTTTGTACCTCTGGGAGACATTATCTAAGAATTTCTTTTCTATATTTGTATCTGGTAGTCCATTAAGTAGATGATCTAGGATTGATCTCTTAATGGTCAAATAGCACATCTTATTTGATCGCTCTCAGGCTGCTAATACTATTTTATCAGCTTCCTCACTAATGAACATAGGTAGGGATGACCTATCCACACGCATGGCCGTATTAATATCCCCCATGTCTACATCCGCTTTCCACCTTTTAAAATTGAAACCAGTCAGGGTTTCAGTGGTGACACTGTTATCGTTGACAAAAAATGTGACTACAAAATGACAATGTAAAGATCAACACAAATGTAGGATAATAGAGATACTTAAAGCCATAAAATAATATCAGTATCGAGAATCCGATTACACATATCATGAAACACCTATGGGCTGAATGCATAATACATGCAAATCAGACCTCCATATAAAAAGCGATTAAAGGACACACCACCAATAGATCATTTAAGCAGTGATTTTCCTCCATCTAATGCTTTTGTGTACATCTCAAAATCCTACATAAGGATAACACCTGTGGGTAGAATAACTAAACATAAAACTAGAGTCATCCCCCAACATGCGAGCAGAACAATTCAAATATTGACTCGAAAGGCCACTGTGGCGACTACATTCTCATTAGTATCCAAAATTTCCATAAACATAGGAGATACACTTATATGTTATCCTTACATTCTTTATGGGCATACAGTATGTGACAATGTACCATCAATAAATGTAAAATCTGAATACACGTTCTCATTATCATATACTAGTGTTGAAAACATTATCAATGGACTTTATTTGAGACTTTCTTTCCTGAAAAATCTCAATCAAAGTGACTATCATTTGATATCAAACATTGAACTTACCGCATGAGACATAAAACCTCCTGTATTTGCCTCATGCTAAGTTCAAAGCATGAAAATTCACTTAAAAACAACTTTAGAATGCTTTATTTCCTTTTTTTGAAGTTAAACTTTAGTTATTACCAATGTAATAAATGCAGAAAAAGTATAAAAAAAAACTCATTTAAGAATTCTTGGGACTTGAAAACTGACCAAAAATAATCCTGAATGTCTTTATGAAAATTATAAAAATTTTGAATTTTTTGTTGTCTTTTAGTGTGTTCAAGTCAGCATCGCATCAACGAGTTAACGCTAGCACGCTCGTTGATGGTGTGCGTTCCATGCAAGCATCCACCTCATATGAGCCAAAGGCGCACCTAGCATGTGTGGTGCAAGGGCCAGACGCGTACCTATGAGCTTGTACCTTTATAGGACATGTGGTGCACACACTAGACGCTCATTATGCACCTATTGCCTTTGGTGCGTGCATCTCACGCTTTACACGTGTCCTTCCCCTGAATGCCCACGTGTCGAACATTTATCTAGCACATGTAACGCATGCGTCAGAAGCTTCGCCTTTGGGTGCATACTATTCACCTATTAGGCACATGCGCCTAATGTTATCTCACCCCTCGCTAGAGACAAGCAATTTTTGAGTTTCGTTTCATGTTTGGAAACTCATTTTCAACTCATTTTTCAATGTTAACATATGTAACACATATTTAAGCATTCATATGCAAGAAAAACAAAAAAAAGTGTTTTCTCTTCGAAACCTTTATGGAGAAAAATCGAAAAACTTTCGTTTTTGTCCACCTGATCACATAGCCTCTCTGATACCACGTGTAGTACATAACAGAGCCTTAGTTACTGATCATGGCTTTTCAATGTGTGTAAGTTCTAATTAGTAACTTCGATCGCGCTTTATTATTTGCTTGATGCGTGGCATACTGACTGGCGAGTCGGTAGAAGTTGGAAGAAACTAGAAGTTTGAAATTTGGATGGAGAGAAGAAAGAGTGTTTGGAGGTTTAAAGTTTAGAGAATAAGGTTACAATGAAAGTGAGTGAAAAAGTGAAGTTAGAAATGAATATATAGGTGATTGGAGGGTAAATTAGTAAAATTTTATAATGACAGTCACGTGTCCCCTTTTGTCCTTCTCCACTTTCCGAAATTCCTTCTTAACTCTTTACGGCCCTTTCACTTCCCTTTGCGTACTTTATCGATCATCAAATTCATGTCGAAGTCCCATGCCTTCCCAATTTTATTTGGAAATGAAATAATTTTAACTATGGGATTTAAACTTTCTAAAAAAACAATTAAAGGAAATTAAATTCTATGGGTTATCTTCCATGCAGCGCTTCTTTTAATGTCAATGGCTCGACGCTCGTCTTTGCTCACAGTGGTTCAAATGAATAGTGCAATGGTAGTGCAGTCACTGATCTCATAATTTGCACATGAGCTACTATGCTCTAGATTCCACTTTCCTTGTGATTCTCCTTCCTTTGCCTTCAACTTCGCGATCATTTCTTTCTGAATGCATTCCTAGGATCCTCAATATCTTCCCATTGTCCTCGAGGTTTGGTTTCCTTGATATTAGTTGGAGCTAAAGGAGAACCATTGTCTTTCTTTGACACTTTGAAGGTTATTTGCTGCTTTCCTACCCTCAAAGTTAGTTTACCCCATCAATGTCAATTATTGAGCGATCAGTGGCCAGGAACGGTCATCCAAGGACTATAGGGGTTTCCATATCTTCTCCAATATCCAATATATAAAAGTTTGTGGGAAAGGTAAATTTATCAATTTGTACTTGCACATCCTTAATAATCCCCTTCAGTTGATGAACTGTTCTGTCGGCCATCTTTGCTAACATCTTTGTGGGTTCTAACTCTCTTAACCCCAACTTTTGACTAAAGGTATAGGGCATCATATTGATACTCGCTCCCAAATCCACAAATTCCCTGTCTATGTTGACTCTATTGATATTGCAAGGAATGTAAAAATCCGCTGGGTCCTCTTTCTTCTATGCTATGTTAGGGTTTTCTTCCGCTATGTGTTCCTTAATCTTCTTCTTGATTGATTCCTTTAGTGTGAGCCTCATTTGTAGTTGTTCCATTATGTCCTCAACCTTGTTTGATTCAACCTCCTTAAAATTCCTTGTTGCCCTACTTGAAATTGATGCCTGCTGAGCTAGAATAGGGTATGGAGTTTCAGGTCGAGGTTCCTTGATTGGCTCAATTACAAGCTCACTTGGAAGAAATTTCGTAATTACTTGTCCTTTTCCTTTATCTTCGCCTTCCATTGCATGTTCAAGTTCTTTTTCCTGGGTTTGAGTGATGGCCATGATCCGTTCCTTTAGGTTAGACTAGGTATTTCTTGGAAGGGTTCCCGCATTTCGAGTAGATATTGCCTCTAATAGTTGACTTACTTAGACTTCCAAATTGTGTATTGAAGAGGCATGGTTCTTGGTGACCTGCTCGAATTTGCTTTCAAGCCTCCTATATGCATCCTTTTTGCCTCCAACTTTATCTAAAATCTTATCCAACTTGGATTCTATTGAGCTTGGTTTATCTTGTATGAAGCTTGATTGTCTTTGAGGTCTGAATTGTCCTCCAACATTATTCGTCCAAAAGAAGTTAGGATGATTCTTCCACCCAAGGTTATAGGTGCTGGAGTAGGGATTATTGCCCCTTCCTCAACCATATTGAGCTCCCATATAATTCACTTGTTCTAGATCGCTTGCCTTCATCAAGAAACAGTTTACCGTATCATGGTCCAATTGTCCACAGAGTTCACACTTAAGTTGCACGACCTTCACCGGAGCTGAGGACGAAACCCTCTTGTTGTTAAGCTGTTGAGTCAAGTTATCAATTTTAGCTTGTATTTTTATCATTTGATCAATAGCTACAATTACTTTTTGTTCTCGGAAGGTGATAGTTTGTTTACTTCGCTCGTTCATCCACAGGCAGCTATTACTCGCCATCTCCTCTATTAGCTCTTCAGCTTCATCAACCGTTTTTCTCATCAGTGTTCCTCCTGAAGCTGTGTCAATCTTGCCTCTCGTATGTAGGGTTACTCAATTATATAATGTTTGTAACAAGAATTCCTTGGGTAAGTAATGGTATGGGCACTTCCGTTGCAAATCCTTGTACCTTCACTTTACTGAAAGTTGGTAATTTCCTCGATGATCTTAGTGGTCTTAGTCAGGGGAAAATTTTTGTCTAAGAAGACACGAACTAGCTGATCCCACATCGTGACATTGGCTAGGTTAAGGGAATGACACCAAGCCTTTGCTTTATCTCTAAGGGTAAAAGAAAAAATCCTAATTCTGATCGCATCTTCCAACATCTGATGGTACGAAAGGTATCACAGATTTCAAAGAAGTTCACTATATATGTATTGGGATCTTCATTCGTTAGTCCATAAAACTGCACATTCTGTTGAAGCATGTTTAAGAGGGCTGGTTTGATTTCAAATGATGTTGTTTGTATTGGTAGCCTAGCTACTCCTTGGTTAGCTGCATCGCCGTTGTTGGCGTCTTTGGTTTGCTCCATGGTCTAAATTTTGCTGAAATTCCTTGACCATTGTTGATTTCGTTCTTCTTCTTCTTCACATCGAGCTTTCCTACTAGTTCGTTATAGTCGAGCGATGTCTAAATTTAAGGTTTCAGCTGGGCCACTCGATCCTCTCGTTACTCTTGTGTTCATGCAAGAGCACGATTTTAGAAGTAAAAAAAAAGAACGAAAACAAAAATTAAAAACTAACTAAACACCTTAAACTCTAGAACTAAACTAATCACCTTCCCAACAACAACCCCAAAAACTTGATCTTGGTTTTTTGATGTGTGTAAGTTCTAAGTAATAACCTCGATAATCCACAAGCGTACAGGTTGTTCGCGTAGTACCTAAGATGTCGATCCCACGAGGAAGGATAATCTAATCCTAAAATCTAAAGTCAAAACAATTTGTAGTATTTCAAAATGTAGCAAAACTAAAGCAAGAATTTAATTCAATCATGCAACTCAACTCCAAGAATCAATTACGAAAATATTAACAAAGTAATAGTTGCAACCACACTCAAGAATCAAGCTAAAGGAAATATCAATTGAGAGAAAGGGGAATTTTTACCTATCTTTAACGCTAACCTAATTGAGTATGAATTTTTTGATTATTGGTCCTAGACGATCCTAGGGTTGATTACTCTCTCTCGAGTTATAACCATTAACTCTAAATTATAAATCCTAACCAGATTATGGAAAATTGCAATCTCTCAATTAACAATCTATCCAAAACCCTAATTAGATATGAAGTTGTCCAATAAACTATCGGGAATCTATATGAGATCTATCTTTACACAATTACTGATTTGATTAATTTCTCGTTCTTGTTAAATCACCTAACTCTCGTTAGCCCAATTTAATTATTTTTAATTCGATTCACCCTCTTAGTCTATTACCAAATTATGCGAGCATAGAAATCAATCACAATAAATCCAATAAACATAAACAATAAGATTTTATTAAATCAAAGATATAAAAAAACCCGAAGGTGAGTATAGAATATCTCAACATTCACAATCCTAACATCAAACTACTATTCCCAATTCTATACAATAATAAAAATGGAAAATAATAGGAAATATGATTTTAAACCGAGACGGGAGGCAGTGACGTCAGGAAACTCTAAATCCAGGAAGTACGTCGATGTTGGCTTCTTCTCCACTTCTCTCTTTTTCTTCTCTTTCTCAATCTCTCAACAATTCTCTCTAGGGTTTCTCTCCAAAGTGGCTGATGCAAAAGCTCTTTCATCTTCTTTCTCTTATTCTTTATATACCTTTTGTATTCTGGGCAGCTCTAAGGTTTTTCCGAGTTTCGAATGGTCCAAAAATTTCCTCGAAACTAGACGTTTTTAAGTGTTTACACGTTTGCCCCGACATAGGCCACGATCGTGAGCCATGTTCATGGGCCATAATCGTGGGCTAAATCCAGTGCTTCTGTCACAATCATGGCTTATTGTGCCACAATCGTGGGTCGTTGTTTCGGTCCGAGTGTCTTTGAAACTTCTTCGTTATTTTATGTTGACCCTAAAATGCTAACAAATACATCAAGGTATTTCAAAGATATAATAATTAAGCTCAAAAGCTTGTACTATCCCATAAAAATACTTAAACACAATTAATTAACAAACTATCACAATTATAACCTAAACATATACTAAACGTTTAAGTTAACACTTAAATACATATCAAACTAAGTCCTAAAATATGATGCAATTCACACTTATCAGTTATTTATCTAGGATCAAATGTGAAGCGAAGAAAACGAAGAAATATAAAAAATCTTTGATTTTGATTTCATAACTTTAAATAAACTTTCTAAGCTGAAACGAGCGCGAATCTACCTATACCTTTACGAGAGTTGCTCACCACATCATGTTAAAGCGTTTTTGTAGCTTTCTGAGTACGTAAACCTTTGAATTGGTTAGAGTATCTGTACGTTCACGATTTGTACCAACAGCTACAAGAGAACTTAGGGCTCTATATATAGCATCTATATTGGGCTTTTCCATCACAGACTCCATACAAATCCGATCCACACTAACTAGTCTATTTTTCTTGCTGAATTTCAACCCATTAATTTAGATCATTTATTAGATTTTTTATTATCTTTATCCGGATCAAATATAATTCACATAATCGTAAACTTATCAAAAACTGTTAAAATGTAATTAATTGTTGTCCAATATCTAACAGGCTAATCAGATTGTAGAAATAGTAGCGTTAAGTGAATAGAATCAAGATGTTCTAAACAAACTCACTCAAATGACTAGCCAAAGACGCAAAGACGGCTAATAGCAAAGAGCAGAGAAAGGTCAGATTGTGAGGTTTTCTTGAATAACTGTAAAAGATCCTAGTATGTTGCCACCAACATCAGGGAATGTTTCACAGCCAGACAGAGCCTTGACCTTGCCTGTTCTATCAACTTCAACTGGATACTTTAGTAGGTGACCATTCAGCTCTGTCACCTTATCATCTGCATATTGTCTCCAGTTGAGCTCACCAAGTGATCTCACACGTCTCACGCATTCCACACTCTCTGGCTTCTCAAAGCATCCCTCTAGGCCACCAATATGCTCTGCCCATAGTGACATTCTGTAGCCATATATCTGTTCTCAACAGTAACAATTCAACTAAGGAAGTTGTTCGAAGTGACAGGTCCAGCAACTGTTAGTATTATTGCACAAATATACCTGGCCATATGGATGAGATCCTTTGCTAGCCCAAGTGTGTCGGGGTTGGTACCCGCCCATTGCTATTTCTGTATCTCGTGTACCCTCCATGGAACGTTGATTGATATTAGCGGATCCCAATATCACGTACTCATCATCCACAATCATTCCTTTTGAATGAATATATATCATAAATCGCCTATTTTTCTTGCTCAGAACCTGGATTTAGCACTAAGTTTCGTTAACAAAAGGACAAGCACAGTTGAATGTTATTCGTAGAAGTTGACAACTACAGAGACATGGATACCGCAGGCAAGTTTGCTGAAGTGGAATTTTTGGTGTCTAAGCTGATGTCCTGTCTGTCTAATGCTTCACGATTTCCAAGGCAGAAGAAAATTAAATAGTCTTGTGGCTCGTATGTTTTTTCAAGACCAACCTCCTCCAGAGCCTTGTAAATGATTTGATACATCATTTGCATTGTTTTGTGCTGTGAACAAATAGCAAAGGAATTTGTGAAAACGATGATACAAAAGCGTACAGTATCGAGTCACTTGGAGAGTAATTAGAATGTACCTGCCAAAAGAGAATCCGCTGTGTTGGTGTACTTGCAGGAACACCTTCTGGCCACATGGGGATGAGGATATATGCAGCGAATCTCTCGTTTGCTCTTATCTTATCTGCTATTTTGAGAGCTATTTCTATGGGTATCAAGTTGTTTGCACCTGCAGATAGTAGCCATGCTCATCGCTGACCAAAGGTGATCCTTACGTAACTCAATGTTGCAAAGAAACGATATCTGTCCATTTATTTTTCGTCTCAAGGTTAAGAGTTGCTCACCTATGTCCTTGTATGAATCCCAGTTATATGATGATCCAAGAAAATACTGGTTCTCAATGTAAATAAAATGTTGGGCAGCACGGATTGCCTTGATATATGCTGTATGTATACTCATGTCTATGAGTACATTCTTCCCACATAACAAGTTCTGTCACAAAGTTATACCACAACAGTTAGATAACATACACTGGCTGGTTCACAGACACTAACGAACGAGGAAAGCCAAACCACGTCCAGCAAGAAGTTTTGCCTCATACCCTGCTTGTTGCTTCTTTTGGATCTTTCGGAAAGCCTTTCACAGAACTGGAATCAATGGAGCGAAATACCTTCAATGGTTAAGAACTCTGTCAGGAGATTAAGAAACTAGAGAGGTCAGGTAAAAAAGATCAGTACTTGATTCAAATTAAATATACCTGAACATGCCAATTCTCAGGATCATTATCAGTCAGGCCAGAAATTTCATCCATTCCAATTATTTCAGGAATTCTATCCAACTTTAGCAATGCATCATCATGTGAGGCCTTCAGTTTGTTAATCCCATGACGTTTTGAAGCCTTTAGCCAACGCTCCTCAAAGTTGGTGAGGATGTCGTATGCTGCTGGACCATCAATTTTAGAGTGCAAATCATGCCATGGTTGTCTTGGACAACCAGCAACAGACTCCTGATAAATGGAAGCAGAAGAGATTACAAAGAGGAAGAGCAGGATAATTGATAGATGATTCATTCTACTATCTTCATCTTCCATTTCTACTGGAGTTGAAAGAAAAAAGGGATCTATTATAGTAGAGTTACCACTCAAGTTCTTGTTCAGGTTAAAAATATTTGTACGTTGTAAAATATGTCAGTGTTAGACTGATTAGAAAGGCCAATTTTCAACTCTAATTTGGTCAAAAACAGATACTTCAATACTCCTGTGGTTAACACATCAAAATGCTTGAGAATCATTATGGGTTTAAAAGTAGCGAGAGGCATGGATAATGGACTTTCGATATTTGATTCATAATCAAAGCTGAAAGCTGTTTAAAAGCTTCAACCGGAGCATTACCACAAATGTGGGGTTGTGATAATCATCTTTGTGTGCTGTTTGCAAGGATCTGAAAATTGGGTGCTGTGGTGTATCATATCTGCCCGTGCATAAATCAAGGCCTCCAACAAATGCTGTAATCTTTCTTCTATACTGACCAGCATCAGCATCTAGTATTACAGTTTTCTGATGGTGGGTGTAGATGGTTCCAACTTCCTGGATAAAAATGTCAGCCAAAGAAAAGGAAGGTTCTTTCAGCATTCAACAATACATAATCCTTATTTTAAGGTGATTGATAGACTTGCTGAAAAAAAAATATTTCAAATTTCTGGTAACTCATAGTATTGGTGTTTGCACATCGTGGAAAGGCCTTTTACAGATTTCCACCTTAAAAACTACTAAATAACATGTTAATTTGGTTTCCTGTTATTTATTTACGTACTTCTATTTAGTTTAAAAGGCATCTGATGGCAGATTATAGCCAAATTAGAACCACCAGAAATGTCAGTGTCTCTATCATAGAAATTTCCATCGAGAAGTGTAAGAAGGAACTCTTAGAATTCTAGGCATTTAATGTTATTCCAAGGAATATGCTAATGATTTGATAGGTCTCCTATTTTGATATCTTTTTCTATCACATGATGCAGAATGTAGCAAGCTGAGGTATAAAATCTATTTTCCCCTTTTCAGTTCTTTAGGAATCGAAATATATTTATGCATGTAAGAGAGAGAATTCTATAAAAAATCAGTAGGCATAGGCAAGTTCAACATCCTTGCTTTTATTTCTCTTATCAGATATTGCATGAGAGATTCATGCAGAGAGTTATTCGGCGATGATTAGTTTGAGATGGAGCTATAAAATACCCTACTTGATGCTCTCTAATTAAATTGTGATTTGTATGTATGTATATGGTAAACATTTATAACCAACCTGCTTTTTGAAGAAACTGTGTCCTTTCCCAGCAGATCGAGGACAGAGTAGCACTTGCACAGAAGAATGCTTGAAAAAACGGCGAGTCTCTTCATCATTGGTATGCATAACACCCTCCTACATATCGCATAGATCCAATGAATATCCGCTGAAACTGAAAGAGTTCAGCAATTGCTATACTGTTTACACAGCAGACATTTTAAAGCATGAAAACCAACTTTATGAATGGATTGTTACTATTTACTAATTAATTGAATTCTCTCTAGGCATGAGGTTTTTCTAGCTATAATTAATATAATCTGCTGTTCTATTGTTTAAAACCAAATCTAAGCTTCTTATATCCAGCAAATAAACTGGGTTAACCTCTTGCTCAATTTTTTGGCAGCTCAAAACCCATGCTGAACTTGTAGATTCTAGTAAGTATTAACAAATAATAGTTGAACCTAGATTGTAGATTTTCTATGATTTCCTAAAACTTTCTATCACACTAGACTCCACAATAAGCAGACATTCGGGGAAATGTGGGCTGTGATTGAAATCTTAATACATTTGGGAAAATTAATTACTGCATCCTGAGATCAAAATAATATGAGCATAAATTACAGCATTTGCATTTAATCAACGACAAATGCACTGCTAAGATCAAACTTAAAAAGGCATTAAATTCCAACTCTTCAAAATGACTCATCCTTGTGGTATTAAACATAAATGCTGCACCAAAGACTGTCCAGGGATGAAAGATAACTGCAGTTTTTCTGTCAAATTTACCAAATTAGAAATAGAAAACAAAAAGAATTCGACATGAAAATCAAGTCCCAAAAATCACACTAGATATGAAGGAACATTTTCAAGGAATAAGAAGAGTTTCATACCGTTGTGTATCCCAAAATACTCCTGGAAGTAGGATCATCCCATACAAGGAGAAGAACTCTTACACCTTCTTGAGACTTAATTTTCAAAAGTTCTCCTAGTGTGCAGTCCTTCTGATCATTACCCGTCCGCACCATCTTAACACTGTGGACAACCGACCAGCCAGTAATGTAAATCAGACGACGAGCCTGACTGATAGCATTGACTATGTCAAGCCAGCAACTCCTATGCTCATAATTGACACGACCATCAAGCCTTAAATCAGGAAGTGAGCCATCATTGACATGCGCATCTTGGTAAAGGGTAACTTTACCTCCTCTTCTAAGAGGGAAATACGTACCAGCGACTCCATTATATTCAGTACCTGCACCAATTCCATGCTTATACAAAGACAATTTCTCTGCTGGGGTAAACTGAATTGATAAACTTAACACAGCCCCAGCCTTGCAGGGTTTGCCATTGGAGCTAAGTATTGGGAATGTCCCTTCAATTAGAGTTCCAGAATGTAACTGCTCCACTGGGATCCCCACCGCACCTATAAGCTGCGAGCCAACAACATCATTATCTTTGACAACAAAGTGAACTTCCGAAGCAGAATGTGCGACAGGAACATTGAAGTGTTGCATCCACACTGGGTTCTCGCTGTTAGTAATCACAAAAGTTCTCGCAATTACAGCACCTGAGACAGAAACTGTAACATAAGGATCGCTGGTTATCTTACTGGTTGCTTGCCCTTCAACTTTACTGCTAACCTTCAAAGAAAATTTGGAAAACATGTCCCCTAAGGTCTTATGAAGCATATCCATGTTAGGAAGATTTTTAGCCTCCTTAACCCATATATCTAAATTCCCATGTAAAAGAAGAACTTTCAGGGACTGCTTGCTGGTTTTGAATGGTACAGTTTCTTGGCCCTGCATATGCTGCGACCCTCCAAATGAAAAGTTATGATCAATTGCACTTTGCGCCATCTAATAAGGATTCCTTGTTTCGGTGCCTCTAGAGACTAGAAAGCAATCAAGAAAGCGATTGCAGCACTTGTGGGTAACAAATAACAGCCAAAAATGAAATCCAAAAGATTGGTTGAACCTCAAGATCAAAACTTCAGAATTACCAGTTCCTCCTGCTCACCAACACCAAAAAAGTTTTTGGTGATTAAATTTCTGCTCAAATGAATCAGGGGTAGCTCTATATATGCAGATACCTGGTCAGAAAAATGAACCTAAAGAACTTGAAGACATTTTAGAGGAGACCAGACTTGAAAAACATGGAGGAATATAAGTGGGCAAAGTTGAAGGAGTAAAAGCAGCGTTTACGTGACAAGGAAATGGGCCGAACGGTAGGCTTGAAAACGTGAAATCAGAGATATTAAAAGCTATGAATACAAGAAGTACATAAGAGGAATCGCCATCCCCGCTGAGCAAGTAGCAGCCGAGAAGTCAACTTTTTTACTTTACCGAAAATTATTGCTAATTATATGGAGTGAGGTTGCTAGGAAGATTCTTTCTTGACTCTGATATCCAGACAAGATTATTATAAGTTGTTCACAAGTAGGTATTTGTGGTTTTTGCAGGTTGGTCACAGAAGAGACTTGCGCTTCATTGGTTTTGGCAGTCATAGCTGGCGGCGGAAGAACCAATGTTATTATATGTAATGTCACAGGTCGTTAACTTTGGCACTCTCGTCAAATTTGACAGTTCAGTTTTGTCTATTTAATATGTTACTCCAGAAGACGACTCCTTCCAATGTCTATCCTCTCAACAGTAAGCCTTAACCAAACCTAAAAGAATCTCAAGTGGCCATAGAAAATGGACAGGGTAAGTCAGTCGTGCACAAGAACCAGTTGGACTTACTGTGTTATTCCTTCATCATATCTTTTTTCTTAAATATTACACTTCAAAAAATTACAATTACTTATTTGTAGTCTTTACGGCTTCTTTTGTAGGACTAAATCTATACACTGTAATTTACTTAAATTCTATTATCATAAGTAACACATTTCATTCACATTTATCCATTTAGAATTGCCATATTCACTATTGAATAAAAAATATAATTGATTTCTACAGCCTAAAAGATAACGTTCAAAACAAAATAATTCAAATCAAATTGTTTATATTGGGTCCCGTTTTCGAAACCCAACCTATCGATCAACTAATCATATCATACGATCATACCTTAACTATCATCGCTTCAATTTTTTTTCAATCATTTGTATTCTTTTTA
>JANZXV010241850.1:0-15757 GCA_027576455.1 Erythroxylum roigii | reverse complement strand
ATATTGTTTAATATACTTTAAATAATATTTATATGCATAAATAATTTTATTACAAAATAAAATATAGTTAAAATTAAATCTTCTTTTTTATGTTAATTTTGCCAAATAGTCTACTATATGAAGCTCTTTCAAAAAAGCTCTTTTTTAAATGACAGCCAAATAGTAAATTGGCTTCTTAAAAAAGTTCTTCTAAAAAAAATATACAGAAAAAAGCTCTACTGACAAAAGCTCTACTGGTATAAGGCTAACCAAACAGAGGCTAAAACGTAGTTTAAGCAACCAAAGAGAAAAAAATGAAACATAGTAGGGGCAAAATACGCAGAGAGGAACAAACGCAACAGTGGAAGAGATAAATGTTATCTTCATTCAAACCCAAAAGGCAAAATGCAAGCAGGCAAAGAGTGAAATTGTAACATCCCATCACCTATGGGAGGCCAAAGTAGTAAATATGAGTGAGTGATTAATGAGAGCTTAGAAATGCATTTTTACATGCTCATGTATAATATGTCATACATATACACGTGAATAGTGAAATTGTTGCATATGAAAATAATTGTACAAGCATTCATGAATAATTCCAGGTATAATTGGATTAAGTGTTGGTTTTTGGGAAATTTGTGAATTTGGAAATTTTATTGACTAGTGCGATTATAGATATATATTGTGAATGTTGGTGAATTGAGGATTTATTTTTAAAATTTATAGAGTATTATGGAAAATAGGAAAAAGAAATCAAAAGATATTTGGAGATAATCGGATTGTAAAGATGGGAGTTAAAGAGCTTAGTTCAAAAGAAACTTGGTTAGAGCTTAGACCATAGGAAAGTGAGAAGTGTCAAGTCTCTTTTTATACTTGTGCTAGAAGTAGGTTACTGTTCTCTGATAATTGAAAGGTTAAGTTTTGTCCCGATAACTTCTTTAGAATCACCTTCTTCGAATTTCCTCTCAATACACAAAGTTTTTCATCAAACACCTTCTAAGAGATTTCTGCATTTTCCCCTTTTCCTAAATCAATCCCACCTTGTAAATTGTTTAAGGAAAAACAAAAGATGGTTAATGTTCACAGTGGATTACGTATTTTGTATGGAGTTAGGGCTTGAAGATAGTTGAAGCTTTTGGAGTCTTCAACAAGTAAATAGTGAATAAAATTGTAAGAGTTGTGGATTTTTGAAATAAAGTTGATGAATTTATTGTCAGTACATGATTACGGCATTACGTATATTTATATTCTTAAACACTATGTTGAGGGGATGAAACTTGTGGATACGATGTTATTGGGTGTCTTTTTTATGGATTGTTAGTGATCAGATGTGTGGAAATGGTTCTTAGAGTTGAAGTAGCATTGAAATGGTGTGTAGGGTTAGTGTAGAGGATTAAAGTTTAAAAAGGTGAGACATGCTCTATTTCTTCACTATTCATATATGTACGAATATATAGGTGTTTATACGTGAGTTGATGAAAACTTAGAGTTGTTCAAGAAAAAGGTTTTTGAGTTGAGGAGTATAGATAGTATCGTCTGTGAAGAAGTATTGTCTTAGGTTGAGTTCTACTTCGTCTTAAGTTGACCATCTATATCATCTGTAGAGACGTATCGTCTGTGATGATGTCATATCATCTATGGAGACGTATAGTCTATGATGATGTCATATCGTTTGTGATGACGTCATATCGTCTTAAGAGTTGCATCGTCTTAAGTTGACTTTGCTTCATCTTAAGTTGACTCTGATCGTCTGTTTTTTGCTTCGTTTGTTTTTCGATTCATCTGCTTTCTGCTTCGTCTATTCTTTGTTTCGTCTACTCTTTGCTATTGTCTGTTCTTTGTTTCGTCTGTTCCTTGCTATCTTCTATTCTTTGTTTCATTTGTTCTTTGCTATCGTTTGCTTTCTGCTTTGTCTGTTTTCTGCTTCGTCTGCTTCTCCCATTCGTCTGCTATCTGCTTCGTCTTATGTGGACATAACCTTGGTTGATTCTTTCAGCCATAACTTTGTCGTCTGACCTCCAAACGACCTGATTTTTAAAGCATTGGATTCATAACACAATTCTATATCTCTCCATAGAAATTATAGCTTTTGGTTTTGACTCAAAAAAGATTAATCTAATCAAAGTAAGAGTATTGGTTGGAGAGCATAAGCTGGATATTTTACTGAACATGTTCCTATATTTTGATGATATCTTGATCTGTAAGATTCCAAATGAAATGATTTTTGTATTTGGAGTAAACTAGAGTTATAGGCCTACAAATTGTCTCAAGAAGTCAAATTATGATTCAGTCTATAAGATGTTCAATTTCTTGATGAAAGTGGTATATAGTAAACTGTTTTTGAATAAGAACAGTCCGAAAATGTTTGGGGTATATGTTCCCAATTATTGAACCAAATTGAGTGATTTTGGTGTCAATGGAATCATAAGACATAGAGGAATACTTTTTTAGAGAGAGTATGACCAAATTACCTCATTTTCACCTTCTAATTAAATGTGAACAGTAGACCCGAAAGGGTGATTTGGAAAATTATGAAGTGAGTCAATGAGAATGATTTTTGTGATAGGAATCGATGGTAAGATACCCGGGATTGTCATGAACATGCAATGTACATATTTAATTTAAGTCATGTTCATTATTAAATACTTCTGATTATGCAAATTGTGATATTTGTGTATGTTGTTTGATATAGAGGAGCAACTGAAACGTCAACCTCCAAACATTGTCGGTCCATCCAGGAAATAACATATTGGAGCGTACTGTGAGTCAACCTAGATGATTTCCTAGGATTGATTTGATTGAATTGAATTGATTTGTTAAACTTCCAATATTACTGAATTGGTTGTGAATTGTTTCTGAATTTCGAACTTGAAGTTTAAGGAGTTTAATAGTTGGGCATGTATTGGAAGTGCTTTGATTTGATATGAATTCTGAATGACATTTGATTCTTAACGAAAGTTGAATGCCGGACTTAGGCTCGATGATTATGAGCTTTGTTTGAGCATCATATGTGATTGTGATATATGATATATATGTATTTCATGCATTTCATAAAATGCATGTTCAGATAAAGGCGTTGTGACTTGAGTTGCCAGTATGAAGCACTTCCATGTAGAGCCTTGCTCCGTGATTTCTGATTCTGCACATAGAGTTATGCTCTATGATTCTGTTCTGACTGAGCCCTATGGGCCAGTATTTGTATAAGTTTGTGATAGGCAGTCTATCATAATAATAAGAACGAATGTGAGTCTCATAAATATAACATTCATATAAGATTGAAATTCAGGAATGTTTTGCAAAGCTGTATTGAATGACTATATGATATGCCCTGTTATGCGAGTATCTGAATAATAAATGTATGTTTAGAGTGAATAATTGTGCGATATATGATGTGTGTATGTGATCCGGTGAAATTATCAATGATGGTTCACTCATTGAGTTCGCAAAACTCATCAAAAATTGAAATGTGGCTTTTCAGGTAAGAGACAAGAGACCTAGTGCTTTAGACAGGACTAAAAGGCCCCTTTTGGGATTTCGTTATGGCTCAAAGGTCGGTCATCTGGGATCTTTGGACAGATTAGTTAGATTGTACATATTTTTCTCATTCATGTAGTACTATTGTATTAGGTTTTTGATGATGTACATATGGAAAATGTGAAAGACACAAAGTAGACTTCGATTTTGTGAAATGAAATGAGGAAAAAGTTGGTTTTAAAAATAATTGTGATTTTCTATTGATGCTTTATAAGTGAATTATGATACCATGCCATATAAAGTGAACGTAGTGATCGATTGTAACTCGCCCTTATCGTAGGATATGTACCGAAATGACCTTCGGGCGTCCCTATGGGTACCCTGTGGTAAGGGAACGCTACAAAAAATACTCTTAATTCCAGAAAATTCTCAAATTTTACGAAAAATTCTAAATCAATAACATAATTCACTAAATCAATTTTTTAAGGCAAAATATTCACTATTTATACCATAATCACATTAAAACGATCATTTATACCCGAAAAATATCAAATGAGTGCATGAACAAATCATTGTAATATGTGTAATAATCAAATTCATGTGTATGTATACTATATTATGCATGAGCATGAAGTGCATTTCCTAATTTTCTCATTGATATCTCTCATGTACAGTATTCTAGGGTTCTAACCCTTAGCACGAGAAAATGGGATGCTACAATGTGAGTCACTAATTGCTAATTTGATTTTAGCATGCGTGATTGCATTTAGTAAAAATGGCGGATAAATATTTGTATTAATTATGACATACTAAAAAGATTCACATTTTATCCTTATTTTTATTTCTATTTTTGAATAATATAATTGTTAAGTTTCATACTTTAGATTTTGGAGTTTTCTAAAAGTATAATTCTTCCATAATCAGCCAATATTTTTTTTAAAATATAGACAAAATATTAAATATATAGAATCTTAAAACTATAAAAGACACTACAAGAAAAATGGAGTTTAGCGACGAAAATTTCCGACAGAATTTGGACATATTCTGTCGGTAACCTTATTTACCGACGGAATTTACTTACGAAAAAAGTCGTCGGAGACACGGCCGTAGGTAAATTTATTAACAGAAATTATACCGTTAGTAAATTTACCTACGGACTTACAGACGGTATAAAATAAAAAATTTTTTGTCTGAAAATTACCAACAGATTGGATATTCCGTCGGTAATTGGCGACGAAAAAAATTCCGTCGCTAAATCCAATATTTTACCAATAAATTTTTTTTTCGTCGGTAAATTTGCTGTAAATTATTTTTTAAAATTTACCTGCAAAGTGTTTAGTTTCTGTAGAAGCTACCTTGAAGATAACTTCAATATTTCAAGTAAAAGAATTGAAATAATGAAATTCATACTAAAAAAACCGAAATTAATGAACTGAAATTATTTTTTAAAAGAACATACATTTCATTAAACACCTTACATGTATCAGAAATTTATCCCAATATCACAACTAAAATCAGGTCTTGTCCCTTCTATCACTAATATTTATACCTTAAAGTTATTTTCTAATTACAAAATACACAAATAAACGAAAGTAATAAATACCTAAATTAACTTTCAACTAATATACAAAAAAACACAACAGTAGTTGCAAAAATACCTCCACCGAAGGACACAATGACAATGGCTGGAGAAGACAATGCCGATGAGCAGAAAAAGAGTCCATAACAGAGTAACGGGCTCCAAGAAAACCGAAGAGGAGACACAGGAAGAAGAAAGAAGAAGACACAAGTGGGAGGGAGATGTTGGAATTTAAAAAGAATTTACCGACGGAATTACCTACGGAAATTTCCGTAGCGGAATTCAAAAAAGAATTATTCTGTCAATAATTCCCGCCTTTTTACTGACGGAACGAAAAATTCCGTCGCTAAATCTATTTACCGACGAATTTTACCTACGGAATTTTTCGTAGGTAAATTCAAAATTTTTAATTCCGCCAAATTTTAGCGACGGAATAAAATTTCCATCGGTATATTTTTCGTTAGTAACTTGTAGTGATTACCGACGACCATATTTTTCTGTTACTAATGTTGTAGCAACGAATTTTCTCCAAATTTAGCGACGAATAGTAGTACCGTCGTTAAATCACTTAATTGTAGTGACGAAAATATGCTTTCTGTCGCTAATTTCCCACGGTAATTTTTTCATCGCTACGTTTCCATCGCTAATCCACATTTTTCTTGTAGTGAGATAAGGTAACCAAAAACATTGTTTGTAATTAACAAGAAATATAAGAATCAAGGATGCCGAGAGGAGAAAAAAATTAGTGAAGGGAATTGTTTTATTAGTAAATAAATATAAAAGGCAAGAATGTAAAAAAGATAGATAGACATATGTAGCATATACAGGTATAATGTCTAATTTTAGAAATGTAAGATTTGGATGGATAGAAAAGAAAGTTTAGGGCAATGATCGGAATTTCGTTCCGTTCCGGCCAGTACCGACCGGAACGTACCGTACCGGCCAGAATCTGGAACGGAACAAGCCTCATCGGTACCGGCCAAAAATACCGGTCGGTACCGGTGGTTTCCGGTTGGTACCGGCCGGTACCGACGGTTCCGGAAAATTCCGGCCGGTACCGTAAAAATAAAAAATCTTAGGGACCTGATTGCAAATTTGGAAAATTTTAAACCTAAAATTTTAACCTACCCGGCCTCCCGCCCCCCGCCCCCAACCCGACTCTTCGTCTCTCTTCTCTCCTCAGTCCTCACGCCATCTTCTCTCTTCTTCTCTCATCTGCGCCGCGCCGCGCCGCCTGCTCCTCACCGCCGTCCGTCGCCTCCTCCTCGACCCTCGCCTCCTCCAGTCCTCCTCGACGCTCGACTCACCTCCCTTAGTCGTTCTCGCTTCGGCTCGTCATTCCTCCACGCCGTTGCCGACGCCACCACCTTCTCTGCTCCTCGCCGTCGCACCGTAGCACTACGACACCGCGGCAAGGATGGCAACGCTGGCAAATGGTAGAGCAAGGCGACAACAACTTTTTTGTGTGGCGGCTAGGGTTTATAACCTAGGGTGCTTGGGGCTTTTTAATAAAGAACTGAACATGAATATTTGGTTACAAGGATAAAGGAATCCGAATATTGGGATAAACTTATTCTAAGGTTTGAATGGAGTGTTTAGACACTCTGGTAAGATTTGTCTTAGTTTAATTTGTTTGGAGATTTTTTAGAGATACTGTACGATTAATGTAATCCGAATGAATTTATTTTTCAAGTATAGAATATTATATTTGAGACTTAAATAAATTAAATTTTATACCAAACAAAAATTTAAATTTATTTTAAAATTCAAAAATCAATTCCATAATTATTTCAATTATTTTTCTTAATGTGATTAAGATTAATAATTAAAATAGTTCCTATTTAAATTTTCGAAAATTTGCTTATAAATTTTAAATTAATTATTTTTAATTAGATTGAAATTTATAATTGTATGATGATGATTGTCTTTGGTTATATTAATTGTGGTTATTATTTATATGTAAAATATTTAAAAATTATTGTTATTTCAAATTAATTGTCATTATTATTTATTATTAAGATTTTTGAAAGCATGGTTGATGTGAACAGTAAACTAGTAAAGTATACAGTACAACTGTATAATATATCAATACGAACTATTTTACAATTTTTAAAAATTTTAGGGACTATTTTATAAATTTAAAAAATTTCCAGAAACGGTATTCGGTACCAGTACAGTTCCGTTCCAGAGCTTAATCTGGTACTGAGCCCGATACGGTATTCATAACTTTGATTTCAACTATGTAATTTGATTATGAATAATTGTGCATGTAATATTAAATTTTTTAATATGCATTCAAGAAGAAGTAGTAAATAATATAACTATAATAATAAATATAGTTACCTTTAGTTCATTTTGATTTGAAATCAACTAGTTAGATTTGAGTTAATCGAGTTTTTAGTTGAATTTAAATTCAGAAGATAAGTCTCAGATCTAATTAAAACGCCTAAGATAAAGCTTCTCCCACTAAAATAATACTGTTTTAGTATAATTAATCAAAATAATACTATTTCGCGTCTTGATTGTCCTTATACAATAGGTTGCAAGCTTTAGTTTAATACATTATTATCTCTAAGTATACTTTTTTACTAGTTGAAGGTTCAAGGTTCAAGTATTCTTCGAAAGTAAAAACACATTTTTTATTTTTTTGGTCTTAGACCAGGGTATCTATCGGCGGATCCAGTAATTAATTCATTCGCTGGTTTGTAGGTACCTCACAAGGTGGGACGGCTGGCCCAAAAATTTAAAGTTGCTCCATACTCAAAAAAGTAAAAACACATTGACTATACTGACATTAATTAATACAAATATATAAACTAATTATGAGTCGTTAATTTGCTAATTAAATTATCTAAAACGTATGAATTGTGAATTTTTATGTCGATATAATATTTATTTTATTCAAATTTATCTTTTGATTCTAAATTACTGGTTTGCCATAATTGTGAATTACGGTGCACGAAACATTTAATTTATTTAATATGCATTCAAGAAATAATAGCAAATATTATAATTCCAAAATGAAAATTTCATTTAAAAGGATATCTCAATAATTAAATTTATTTATTTTAATTTTTAATTTTGCAAAATCATTTAACTAATAATTTTGATCGAATATTTTTTCATACAACCTGTACAAATGCTACTTTTAAATTTTAAAATTAAATTTGTACAAAAATAAAGTTGAACAGGAACAATTCAATGTAATTTGTATACTCTTTTTTTTTGCATAGTTTAGGGAACATTTTTGCGTAGTGAATAATTAGAAAGAAACCATTTTTGCATAATGCAGAAACAAGCACGGTAAAATACGTCGTGCCTTTGTGTGCATGTGTTTTGTCGTGCCTTTGTGTGCACGGTTTGGTATTGCTGTGTCAATTTATTTGTTTGTCAGTGTCGTCTTGAAAAGTAACGCCAGTGGTTTTTTCCCAATTTTTAGGGTTTTCTCTTCTGCTTTACGCATTCTTTTCTTTTCTGATTTCTGTTGGTGGGGTTATGGAGGACCACTTTTCATAGCCGACGACAATGAGTATCTTAAGCTGGAATTGCCGGGGGTTAGGTAACCCTGGCGCGGTACGAGCACTCAGTGATCTCCTTTTTACCTATAGACCTACGATTGTTTTTCTTATGGAGACGCTAGTGCAGCGGACTAAAATGGAGGAGGTTTGTCGTTTGGTTCGCTATGATAATTGTTTTACAGTGAATTGTATTGGTAGGAGTGGGGGTTTATGTTTATTATGGAAGAATGAAGTTCATGTGTCTGTTAGGGACTTCTCGAGTAATTTTATTGATGCTACTGTGATTTTCCAGAATAATAATTGGCGACTGACTGGTTATTACGGCTTTCCTGAGAGTTCTAGACGTCATGCTTTATGGGATTTGCTTCGTGATTTGTCGAGCAGAGAGTTAAGGCTTTGGCTGTGCTTAGGAGATTTTAACGACTTATTGACGGAAGAAGATAAGTTGGGTGATGTTGCTGTTCAGAGATATTTCATCAATGGTTTTGCCGATGCTCTTTCAGATTGTGGGTTGAGCTATATTCCTTGGGAAGGGTATCGATATACATGGGAAAAGAAGGCGGATAACATGGTGGTTTGTCGCGAAAAATTGGATAGAGCAATTGCTTCTTTAAGTTGATCATCCATTTTCCTTAATGTTGTCTCCAAGTTTGTCGTAGCCCCAGTTTCTAATCACTCTCCAATCTTGGTCCGATTGAATGGAAGGCCAGTTGGTGCAAAATATAGGAAGTTTCGGTTTGATACAGTTGGTTGGGGGATTCTGGTTTGGAACAGGTAATCAAAAATTAATGGAATCTTGTTTCTGCTACTGATTTTATGAGCAATCGTGATGCATGTATAAAAGAGATTAACTGTTGGGGCAGAGAGCATAACTCTGCGTTCTGGAAAAAAACAGAAACAGTTACGGTCATTGTTGGAGGAGGCGAGGGATGTGTTCGACGATAGGAAGGTTTAGAGGCTTCGAAAAGAGCAGAATGTTATTTTGTACAAAAAATATTGCAGGAACTGACAGAATGCTAAGCAAAGGTGGTTGTTAAATGGTGATAGGAACTCAAAGTTTTTCCATGCAATGGTTCGTGTTTGTAGAAAGAAAGTTTCGATTAAAAGGTTACAAAAAGAAGATGGAAGAGTGGTTACTGGTAGAGCTGAGTTAGAAGAGGAAATTAAAGATTATTTTGGGCAGATTTTTGAAGGAGGGATCTCGAATGGTGAGGATATTCTCAATCTAGTTTGGTCCAAAATAGGAGGGGTTCAAAATAATTTACTTAGCTTCGGTGACTCTAGATGAAGTGAAAACAGCGTTGTTTGATATGAAGCTAGATAAATCGCCGGGACCGGATGGACTTAATCCAGCATTTTATCAAAAATATTGGCATGTGGTAGGAGAGGATGTGTGGAAAGCTTGCAAAATGTGGTTGGATGCAGGTACTTTCCCAAATACTTTAACCAATACTCATATTGTTCTTATACGTAAGTGTGATCATCCTTTGAGCTTGAAAGACTATAGGCCTATTTCATTGTATAATGTGCTTTACAAAATAGTAGCTAATTTTAGCTAATAGGCTTAAAGTTTTGTTGCCTAATTTGATTGATGAGAGTCAGTCGGCATTTGTCCCAGGGAGGTTGATCTCTGATAATGTGGCAGTTGCGTTTGAGTTGCTTCATAGTATTAAGAGTCGGAAAAATAATAAGAGAGGGGCTTATGCTTTGAAAATTGATATTTCTGAAGCCTATGATAGAATTAATTGGGACTTCTTGTAAAATATGATGATTCGATTGGGTTTAAATATTCTATTTTATTGAATGGGTAAGAGGTTAGGCTTATTATTCCGGGTAGAGGATTAAGGCAGGGGTGTCCATTATCTCCTTATTTATTCTTGTTGTGTGCGGAAGGCCTTTCTCTCTTGTTTCATGAGGCTAGTAGGGTGGGGTTGTTGGAGGGTGTTAAAGCTGGACGTGGTTGTCCTAGTGTCACTCATCTCCTTTTTGCGGATGACTCCTTCTTCTTTTTCGAGGGATCGGTAGTGAATGCGGTTGCTGTTAGGGATATTTTGCTAAAATATGAAAGGGCTTCTGGGCAGTCTATCAATTTTACTAAGTCGGGAATTTTCTATAGTCCCAATCTTAGTAGAGAAGTTACAGAAGGTATCTCTAATGTGCTTAATGTTTCTAATCCGCTGGGTGACAGTAATTATTTGGGGCTTCCATCTTTGATTGGGAGGTCTAAGAAGCAGGTTTTTGAATTCTTACGGGATCGGTTAGAAAAAAGGATGGGTTGTTGGTCTAACAGGTTCCTTTCGAGAGCTGGAAAGGAGATTCTCATTAAATCAGTTGCCCAAGCAATTCCTTCTTATTGTATGAGTGTGTTCAAAATCCCTGTTACTATTTGTGATGCTTTGCAGAAGCGGATGAATAAATATTGGTGGGGTGATAAGGCGGATGGGAGGAGAAGTGTCCATTGGTTAGCTTGGGATAGGATGTGTGGTGGGAAGAAATCGGGTGGTATGGGCTTTCGTGATCTCCATTGTTTCAATTTGGCCATGTTAGCGAAACAAGAGTGGCGTCTTATGACGGAACCTAATACTCTTTTTGCTAAGATCTTCAAAGCAAAATATTTTCATAATAGGGATTTTTTTGGAGGCATCTCTGGGGCAGTCTCCTAGTTACATCTGGAGGAGTATTCATGCTTCAATTGGGGTTTTGAAATAGGGAGTGCGGTGGAGGGTTGGAAATGGGGAGAGTATAATGGTTACAAAACATCCTTGGTTATCTATTGATCATAATTTTGTGGTGGAAGATAGTAGGACCTTTATTGCACCCAATATGGGTGAATGAGTTGTTGGTGGAGGGTGAGAGGAGCTGGAATGTTGAGAAAATCATGAGCTTGTTTAGTTTGAGGGAGTTTAAGGCTATCTTTAGTATTCCTCTTAGTTTACATGCTTGTCAAGATCACCTATTGTGGCATTGGGATAAGAAAGGGAAATATGGTGTTAAATCGGGGTATCATGTAGCATGGCGTTTGATTAGGGGGAGTGGGGAGGTAGTTGAGGGAGATAGGTGGGGAAAAATTTGGAAGTTAGACGTCTCACCAAAGGATAAGGAATTTATGTGGCGTGCTTTGCGGAATATTTTACCAACCAATGAGAGGTTAAAGAGGAGAAGAGTTGAGGTTGATTTAGGATGTCCATGGTGTGGTGAGGAGGATGATGTGAATCATGTTCTTGTGGCATGTTGTAAAGCTCGTGGAGCCTGGAGGCAGGGCGGGTTTATGGAGGAAGACACTAACCCTTCTTTTATTAATTTCTTCTCGCAGGTACTTAAGGGTGTTGACAAAATTCATATCCAAAAATTTGTGATTGATGCAAGACACATTTGGATGGCAAGAAATAATACGCTTTGGTCTCACAAAAATACAACATGCTACACAACGCATTTGGAACCTCTAAATTTCTTGGAGCTTTGGAATCATTCTAGGTTACTTGCGTCGGCTTCTTCTTCATCAACAAGTAGATTATTGCAGTGTTTTTCTTCCTCTTCTCCGACAGACAGCAATAACAACAGTTGGCAATTTTTCCTTGATGGAGCGGTATTCCATCGTGAAGGTAAGCTTGGCAGTGTTGGAGAGCGCTGAGGGAGAGTTTATTAGAGCTTTTTCTGGTCATTATGTTGGTGGTGCGGATCTCTTGATTGCGGAATTACTAGCACTTCGACAATCCTTGTAAATTCTAAGACAACAGCACATTGAAGGCGGTGGCACTATTTTTATAGATTCTGAAATTTTATTTTTCGCACTTAACTCACCGAACTTTGATCTTTCCGAGTTGGGTACTATTATTTGTGATTATAAGACTTTGTTATTATCGCTACTGAATATTTCTTATAGGTAGATTTGTAGGCAAGCCAATAAACGTGCTCATTCTTTAGCTCGAGCATCTATTCGATTTGCGCATCTACAGATTTGGGTTTCTACTCAATTTCTGAGTGAGTTTTATCATCATGAATGATAATTTGAGTATTTTGCTCTTAAAAAAACTTCCATTCAAGTTATTGAAGATTATGAACAACAGAGAGAAAATAGCAGCAATCTTCAACAAACAATTGTGACAATGGACACACCACTAGACACACCTTCATCAATATCAATTCCACAGTTACAGACAGAATTAGGCAGCTCCTCTACTACGGAAGAATTATCTACACCATTTGTTCATAGAAAGTACAGATCCTTAGCCGACTTGTAAGAAACGTGTGGTTTTGCACTTGTTGTCGCTGATCCCGTTAATTTTGAAGAAGCTTGTCAAGAGAAGAAATGGTTGCAGGGAATGGAAGAGGAGATCACAGCTGTTAACAAGAATAAAACCTAGATTTTATGCAACTTACCTGCTGACAAAAAGGCAATTGGACTTAAGAGGGTGTTTAAAACTTGGATTAGATGGTAAGATCCAAAAGTATAAAGCATGACTTATTGTGAAAGGATACGCACAACAAGCTGGGATTGACTTCGAAGAAACTTTTTCTCCCGTGGCTCGATTTGAGACGGTTCGAATATTCTTAGCCTTGGCAGCTCAACAACAATGACAAGTTTACCAATTTGATGTAAAGTCAGCTTTTCTTAATGGCGATCTTAATGAGGAGGTTTATGTTGTACAACCTGAAGGATTCGCAGCAAAAGGGAAAGAAGAGCGGGTTTATAAGTTGAAGAAAGCCCTTTATGGGCTTAAACAGGCACCACGAGCATGGTATAGTTGTATTGATCAACATTTCTTGAAGAATGGTTTTGAGAGGAGTGAAAGGGAGCCTACCTTATATGTGAAAAAGGTAGACGGTGGAGCTTTTATGATGGTTTGCTTGTATGTAGATGACATGATTTATGCAAGATCAACAAAAAATATTATTGATGAGTTCAAGTATCAGATGATGAACGAAATACTGACTTGGGTTTATTACGATACTTTCTTAGTCTTGAAGTAAGGCAAGAAGCTGATGATATCTTTATGTCACAGGAGCTCTATGCCAAAGAACTGCTTTGAAAGTTCGGTATGTTATATTGTACATCGGTTAGTACTCCTTTAAATGTTAATGATAAATTTGTTAGTAGAGATGGCGAAGGAGCAGCTAATCCCACCTCATATAGAAGCCTTATTGGCGGGTTAATTTACTTAACACATACAAGGCCTGACATTGCCTTCTCAGTTAACACCATCTTTAGGTTCATGGAGAAGCCATCATAAGTACATTTTGGAGCTGCAAACGGATTTTGCGTTATGTTGTTGGTACAGTAAGTTATGGGATTTGGTATTTTACCAACATTAATGCACACTGTGATGAAAAATTATATGGTTACTCAGATTCTGACCTTTCGAGTTGTATTGATGATCAAAAAAGTGTGTCAGCTCATGTTTTCACTTTGGGATCGAGAGCTGTTGCATGGAGCTCCAAAAAACAACCTATAACTGCTCTTTCGAGTATTGAAGCTGAGTACGTGACAGTGGCTTTTACAGCATGTCAGGTTGTTTGGTTGAGAGGTGTTCTGAATGACTTACAACAACAACAAAAGGCGGCAACTATTATTTTTTGTGACAACAAATCGACTATTTTCATGACTAAAAACCCAACGTTACATAGTCGAACTAAATACATAAATACATGACTACATTTCATTAGAGATTTGGTGGCTAGAAGAGTTATGGATGTCCAATACTGTAGTACTTATGATTAGTTGGCAGTTATCTTGACAAAGTTATTGTCAAAGGAGAAATTTCTTTTGTTTAGAACCTTGCTTGGAGTATGTAATTTCGAATCAAGGCAGAGTGTTGAATTGTGATTCGTAATTAGTCAACAAACTGTCCTAGTCTTTAGGAGATTATTTTGGAACTGTTACATTCTACTTTGTTGGTCAATAATTTGTATTGATGGACAACAGTGATTTCGTTTTTTTGCCTTTGTATTTATGCCTATTTAAAAGGCTCCTCTTCTTTAATAAAACATAGTATTACAGCAGTATTCTTCTCTGATTCATTTCATTTACTATCTAATTATCAACATGTTTTTGGTGAAATATATGCCTATTCTGTGAGTTATTAGTTGCTCTGGCTTCTTGTCCTCTGGTATTCTATGTGCAAGATGAACTGATAAGTGGATTTTTAGCAATGGGACTGAATTGGTTTGTTGGATTATCACCGACTTATCCAAATTCATGAAGATTATTACATGAATGCTTCATCAAACTGGTCTCATTTAATATCAAAAGATAGCTTGCTTTTAAACGCTTTTGCATTTGGCCTTTCATCTTAATGTCACTTAATAATTAAAGATTGAATCTTTTTAGTAATGCTTATGCGAAAAGTTACTTCACTAGTTATATTTAGATACTTGCTTATGCGAAAAGTTTTAGTAATGCTTATGGGAAAAGTTTGATTATTTTAAATTGAAATATAATTTAATTAATTATGCTGTTAAGTAAAGTAGTAATTAGAATCAACAAATTAAACATTTGTATTAATTTATCCATAACTCAACTTCCTTAAAAACTCCAACTCCAAAATTCCAGCTGACGGTTCAAATTTTCAGTTGATGAATTTTTTTTTAATTTTACAAAAGATGATAATAACAAATGAAACATTAACATATTATTATCCTGAAAATGTTATACATTAACATAATATAATCCTACAAATGTAATACATAAAAATATAATAGCTGTTATTTAACTATATAAACATGAATATTACGAGTTCAGTCACACCTTCATCTATAAACAGCAAATTAGATAGTCACAAATAAAATTGATAAAAATGTAATAAACCGAAGATTCAAAATTAATAGTCTTCAAAGATGTATATAAACCTTTATTATTTGTATAAAATTAACTGAATTACCAAAAAAAGATTCTAAATTAAAATCAAATTAAAAACTGAAGATGATGAAGATTGAAATTATCATATAACAGTTTATGGAAAAAAAAAAGTATAAAAAAGTTAGCATTTTATATTTTACAAAAAATTATGGCAAATCTTATAAAAGAGCCTCTGTAATATACTAGATTATTCATCTTAGCCCTTGTGTTTTTAATTCGTTCACCTTAGCTCCTGTGTTTTTTATTCTCATTCAAGATACTCCAATTGGGTATTTTCGGACAAATTTGCCCTTGGAATCAAGAGATTAAAAAAATATATTTCAATAATCTAAGGGCAAATTTGTCCGAAAA
>JANZXV010240717.1:0-15772 GCA_027576455.1 Erythroxylum roigii | reverse complement strand
CAGGTACAAGTCGCCTTATCAGAACAATGCAAGAACAAGTCGCCTTACCAAGGGTACAAGTCGACTTATACTTACAATAACACCATTAGTATCAAAAGATTGTAGTTTTACAAAGTTTTAGTGGGCATTTCAAGCCCCAATACATCAATGTTTCAAAATAAATCCTAAAATACAAAAGATACGTGAAAAAAATTGCTCAAAATGTAACTAAAGCCTTTGTTTACAAGATCTGCTTAGAATTCAACAACATTTCAAAAGTGGAGTGATGCCTTGGCCCTTGACCACTCGATCTCTTGCTCATCACCTACTTATTGGCGATGAAAGTGCGTGTGAGCTTAAAGTCCGCAGGTAACAATTTTATAGTTTGTAACAAGCAAAGACATTTTTAGAAAAATTTCAATGCCGAAATTCATGTGTATGCAAATCATGAATGCATTACTCTTACCAACTTGTCATGAACACATAAACACATCTAATGGTTTAGGTAAGTCCAAAACATGACGCACTACACATTTCCAATGAAATGGTCCTGTATGGTCGTGAATTCCTGAGGGAGTCCTTGAGGGAGCTCCATACCACTAACGAGCAGGTGGGAGAAGCCTATACTTGTGTCAACGAACACGTGACGGTTCTTGAAGGACTACCACAAACCCACATAACACATAGATTTCAAAATCTCGTAAGCTTGATGCCCAAAAAGACACATTCTCTTGAAAACTTATTTTTCATATGCTTGTTATATCTTAAAAACCCTTTCTAACAGTATGGTTTCATAATCATGCATCATTTCAAGGAATCATTTTAAAAACAACTTTCCATAAATCATCACACAAATCATGTATAAACATGTAGGCATTAAATGCACATGAATGAGGTACTTGCAAAATTAATTTATGTCATTTATTGACAGAAAACTTTTATTAGCTTATCACCTAACTATGAAAGTGAAACCCACCTTGAAATCCCTGACTATGGCTTGTTTAAATATGCCTCTCCCCTTGCTCCTCTTGTCCTTCTTGATTTTCTTCAACATTGACAAAAATCCCAAATCAAAGGATCTCAAATTCGAAAACCCAAAGCACCAAATGCATGAGATTGATCCTGGAATACTTATACCCATTCCTCTCCTAAGCTCTTTGAACCAAAAACCATTCAAAACTCCAAAAGATTAAAATCAACTTACCTTAAATCTTCACCAAACAATGATTTTCTTGGCTCTAATGGAAGCTCTAATCTTCCTCTTCCTTTTTCCCTTCTTGATCACTCTCAAAATCCCTATTAAAGGTTAAGAAAAATCAAAACCTAGCTTGCTCTTCTTTCCTTCCCTAAACTCACGAAACTCTCTCCCTTCTTTCTTCAGTTTTGTTTCTCTCTCTCTTCCAAAAGCAAGACACCCCATTTTCTTCTCTTTTACACCATTAAGTCCCTTTTGCCCTTACTTTAATGCCTTATGTTTTAAACTTAAGTGACTTGCCAAAATTAGCCTTACACTCTCCGACTACTTTAATAGTTCAAAACCCTTAGCCCATGTCATATTATCTTACCCACATTAATATGCTAATCAATTCCAACATGATAAGTCTAGCAAGTCCCCAAGATACATCTAATCATGCTTATAGTTAAAAAAAATTCAGGGGCTAACAAATATGGTGCAAAGAAGCAGTAGCGGGCTTCAACACATTCTATTTCCACCAATTCTGTAAATGAACAGTCACTGCTTGAACCAGTTGCTGCACTTTCGTTATTTTTTAGGACCAGCAGAGATTGTTTCTACTCCGACATATTTACTAACAAATCATAGCAAAATATGCAGCCTTCTCTTTGCTCGAGGATAAACATAGCTATAAAAAATATATCAACAAAAGAAGAGTTCAAAGGTGGCACATCCAAACTAGCAACTCTCCAAACTTCCATTGTATAAGGACAAATATAAGAATAAATGATCCACAGTTTCTTGCATAGGGCAAATTCTCATCAACTCCAACATTCCAGCTTCTCAAATTCATCTTCATTGGTGTAACATTTTTGGCCATTTGCCACATGAAATCACAAACCTTAAATGGAACTTCAAGCTTCTATATTTTGCACCATAGTTCCCTATTTAGGCCCGGGTTATTAACCATGGATGAACTCCTGCTAACATGATAGCTGAATTTAACTCTATAATTACCCCTCTTCTCAAAATGCCATAGTATTGAATCTTCCACACGATGAACACTACGTGGTATAGTCAGAATAGCACGAACGTCACTAGATGAAAAATATTCCATAAGTAACCCAATATTCCACCTTTTACCACCATTTTCCAAGAAGTAACATACTCTCCAAAATCTATTCATAAACATATGCCCATCTTCCACAACAAAACTGCCTTGCTTAGGAATCCAAGGATCCAAACCCACAAAATACTCCTACCATTGCCTACTCTCCATCGTGACCCCAATCGCAACAAATCAATCGAAGCATCGATACTAGACCAAATAAAGTTCGAATTATTGCCTTTCCGTGCTTATAGAAAATCCCCCAATGGGAAATATTTAGCTTTAAACATCCTGTAAAACAAAGTATCTTGTTGAGTAACTAGGCGCCACCTTTGTTTACCCAACATATCCAAATTGAAATGCCGTAAGTCTCGAAAACCCATCCCACCTTCACACTTCGGAGCACTAATACGATCCCAAGCAATCCAATTGATACCTTTATTGACTTCTTTCTTACCATTCCACCAGAAACAATTCATAATAACCTGTGGTTCTTGTCACAGAGACAGCGGTAATAAAAACACAGACATGCAATAGGAAGGAATGGCCTGCGCTACAGATTTTAGAAGGACCTCCCTACCCGTCCTAGATAAGAATTGGTTATTCTGTGAATTAATTCTTTTCCACAACTTATCTTTAATGTAACTGAAAATCTTCTTTTTATTACGTCTGATAAGCAATGGGATCCCTAAATACTTACCAGCCTCCATTAGACTATGAACTCTAAGAATATTTGAAATGGTCGCTCTTGTATTGTCCTTCACATATGGGCTAAAAATAATCCCTGGTTTCTGCAAGTTCACAGATTGCTCAGAAGCTTTTTCATAATCATAAAGAATATTGCTAACCACCGTAGCTTCATTAGAATTAGCCTAAAAAAAGAAAATAGAGTCGTCCGCGAATAGTAAGTGACATACTCTTGGACACCCTCTGCCAACCTGACAACCATGTAACACACCTTTAGATTCCGCCTCCCTAAATAAAGCATTTAGGCCTTCGGCACATATAAGAAACAGGTAAGGAAAGATAGGATCCCCTTGACGAAGATCTCGACTAGATGTAATAGGACAAACAAGATTACCCTTAAGATTCACCATATAGCTCACTTCAAAAAAGCACATATTCATCCAATTAACCCATACAGGAGGAAAACCCAAAGACACAAGCATAGCCTTTAAGTAATCCCAATTAACCTAGTCATAAGCCTTACTGATATCGATTTTTAGTGCACAATAACCTAATTCCTCATACCTCCTATTCTTCAAACTATGCAAAGTCTTAAATGCCACACATACATTATTTGTAATTAACCGATTAGGCACAAACGTAGATTGCGTATCAGAAATAACATACGGTAGAATCTGTTTAAGTCTATTTGCTAAGACTTTTGACACAATCTTATAAATCACATTACAGAGAGCTATGGGTCTAAAATCTTTAATATCATCAGGAGCATCAATTTTTGGAATGAAAATAATAGTAGTAACAGTAAGTGAGCTTGGAAAGGTACCTTGAGAGAGCAAGAACACCCCACTTTTGTAAATTTCGTCTCCCAAGATATGCCAATATTTTTGCAAGAAAGTCATATTTAAGTCATCTGGACCCGAGGCCTTATCAAGATGCATGCTGAACAAAGCAAACTTAAACCCTTCTTTCTGAAATGACTTTAATAAAAATTGTAAATCTTCCTCCGTCACCTTTTTTCCGCAATCTCTGTAAATATCAAAAAATCAGCTTCTCCCTCTTCTAAAAATAGCTTCTGAAAGTAGCTCTGAACAATAGACCCCATCTCTGCAAGTTTGAAGACAACTACCCCCTCTTCATTACGTAAACCTTTAACACGATTCTGATCTCTTCTCCCTTTAATTTGTTTATGGAAAAATTTTGTATTCCGGTCACTATCCTTATACCAAAATAATTTCGCTTACTGCTTCCTGCGAGTTTCTTCTATCAAAAGAATTCGATTCCACTCATCCTTTAGTCTCATGGAATTCAAATTATCACATAGCTCCTTCTCCAATTCTAGCTACCTGCTCACAATGTTTCTGCGCTTCTAGAATTCTCTGTTTCTATTTCTACCCCAACTTCGAACCACATCAATTAATTGGTCTCGACGCTCTATGAAATCAGGAACACCTGACGATTCCCAACAATTCTTCACTGTAACTTCCAGTTCACCTTTCAATAACCAAGAGTTATCAATTCTAAAAGGACGATCCACTAGCTCACGTTCATTCGGACAGAACTCAACTGTAATTGCATAATGATCAAAAACTGACGACACCGTAGAAGAAAAAGCATTCAGAAAAAGGGAACTCCAATCAGAATTACTCGATATATCTATCTGATTAAATATTTTTATAACGTATTAAGCTCTTTGAACCTTCACGGAAGGCTATCCTAGTACTAAAAGGCTCATGTTGGTGTATATCCCTATTCAATTCTTAATACATATGCCTAGGTTAATCTATATATATATGTTCTTTTGGCTACATGTATATGTAATATATATATATATATATATATCATGTATATGTAAATTTAAATTGGATCTAACTATCGCTTACGATCAACACTAAAGATTGACATATTCATAACAAATTATGCTTTTATATTTATGCTTTCTAATGATTGTGATGAATTATATTATTATAATTAAATTAATCTTGATTTTTAAAAAATATTGAAAATTTTTTATTTATTTCTATACACAAATGATGTGATCATATCCAATTTTCTAACGGATAATTGTACCGTTGGAAGAAGAAAGAAAAAACATTGACAAAGGCCTCGATGTTATATATATAAGTTTTCCTTCTCATGATTTTTGTTTGTGAATTATAAATATACGGTATCTTTAAATTTCAGATTGATTTTTGTTAAATTTGGCGTTTAATCGGTTAAAGGTTGCAAATTAAGATTTTGGGAAAATTAAAACAAATAATTGAGGTACGTGGATGTTGTTTTAGTTTTTTAATTTATATAATATATCATATGGAACATCACATCCTTGCTATCGTATGCGTAGAAGTTGTCCTTGATTCATTATTCTCGTTGATAAACAAAAAAATTAGTGATAGAACCGATACCCCGTATTTCTTTTGTTAAGAAATCATGCTCTAATGAAGCAAAGGCTGTCGTCGATGCATCATATTACTATTGTTGTAAATTCCAACATACGTCGTACCATGTATGCGCAGATTGTTACTTGGCGTACATAAATTACTACATAATGTCTAATTCCATCACACGTCGTACTATTTCAGTTCGATAGGAGAACGAATTCTACCGTCGACTAATTGGTGATGTATCTTTTCTTCGTAAAATTCAAAAACATATTCTATTGAGTGTTTTTTTTTTTCGGATTCGAGAATATCTCGTAGGCGGACTAAATGGGTACACCTTTTCGAGAGCTTAATTGGTGCATCACCACTTAGACAGGTCAAGCGGGCGCACCTCATCATCGAGAACTCAACTAATTCTCCACCTATAGGTAAAACCCCGGTAGTCCTTCCTAAACTTAAAGCACGGCTTTTCCGTTGAGGAAACAAAGAGTTTAGTAAGTATAATTTGTTTAAATTCAATTTAAGAATAGGCAAGTGTTAATATATATATTTATATAAACATTCCCTCTTTTTTCTAGTTTAATTATAAAGGAAGAGAAAAGGAACATATACAAGCAAACAGGAAAAGGAGTAGTAGATAGTGAGAGAGGCTGACCTGACAATGCTAGTTGGCCTTGAGAGGAGAAACAAGATGATTGAGACAATAAATAAAGACAAATGATTGCATCGTCTGACTGGGAAGGTTTAAGTCTTTTTCTAGAGTACTTACCAAATGATCAAATACCAAATTTTGTTAATTAGTAGTGTCCAAGAAAAAGATGCATAGAAGTAGTCGGCAGCAGATGGATGGAATTAAGGATGGAGGATGGACCAAGAAATTATTAGTAGGCCACGCTTTTAGTGGTCCTAAATCAGATTTAGAAGCTTTGATTGATGATGATTTTCTCTCTTCCTCTCACTCTGCATAATTCTCTGTCATTAGTACTGATGGTGATTTCTACCCAATTCGTTTGGAATATAACATACCAACGACATGCCATTAAAATAGTAACTAACCGCAACCTTTCAATTTTGTGTTTTTTATTGAAAAGTTCAAAAGATCATTACATTTAAAGCATAGTGGAAAAAAGACAAATGGTTTCAATAAGGGTCCTCTTTTACGAAAATATAAAATTTATGAAATCTAAGAGGACCATCTTTGACAATTTCTCTAAGATATCGAAATGAGCATTTTTGGTTTAATCTTTTCAACTTTATACTTATATTATCTTACCAGTTTAACTTTCGATCTGATTTTTAAAACATTAATTATAAATAATTTAATAATATTTTCAGAAATATTTTCTAAATTTTATGAAACTAAATTGTTAAAAGAAAGATAAGTTAAAAAAAAAACAGGTCAAACTTGAGTTCCTACAAAAGAAGAATATTACTAGAATTCAGTTATTTAAATTAGTGGGTCAATAATTCATAACTTAGTTGAATCCTTGAATTTCAACTTTCCAGATAGCAAGGAAGTTCGTACTATTGCTCAAGTTAATATGAATGTTGTTAATTATGTCTAGTTATTAACCTTTTTCCACTCACGATCAAGGGCACAGTTATTCTCTGCTATGTATTGGCTCGATTGAACAGTTAGATTTTTTTTTTGCATAATCAGAAAAATACGAAACAAATTACAGAAGTAGTCTAGGGAGGCTGAGCCCAATCATATCCTCGAGGAGGATCGAGAGATATCCTAAGGATGCGTTTACAAAAGTGGTAATCTCGAAATCAAAATTATCAGCAAAATGTGCGAGCCAATCGGCACTCCAATTGCCTTCCCTGTAGGTATGGCGGGGTAGGATAACCCAGTTGTGATTTAGTAGCTCGTTGATGCCTATGATGATAGGATTGAGGGATGTAGTGCGCTTAGCAGAATCAGAAAGAATACTTGACACGACTTGAGAGTCTAGTTCTAATTCTACCCGACGATAGCCCAAGTCCGAGGCCAGATTCAGACCGGAGAAAACGCCCCATATTTCAAAGACTAGCGAGGAGCACCATCCTAGATTCTGAACAAAGCTGCCTAGCCACGTACCAGCGCTGTCGCGAATAAGACCTCCTGCTAAGGGCGAGTAGGGTAAGCGTTTGCACGCCCCGTCTGTGTTTAGCTTCACCCATCCAGGGGTCGGTTTGCTCCAGCCAATAAGTTGCACAAGCCAGGGTCGGTAGCCAGGAAGTGTTCGGCCTTGCCAGACCGAAGCTGATTGCATCTGATGGACGTAGGCGAGCATACTGGAAGTTGGGGAAGTTTGTGGAAAAGTCAATTGGGAAATTTTCTACTACTTTATTCAGTAAGTGCGCAATGTATTTATATACAAGTGTAAAGAAGAAAACTAACTCAACTACTAACTTGCAGAAACAGAAAATACTAACTCCTAACGACTGCTAACGATTAACGTAACAGAGGAATTAAGTTAGGCACAAATTAATACTCTGACAGCCGGCCTCAAGCTAGAGAATGGATATTTAACATTCCTAGCTTGAACAAATTGGTGTGGAACGGTGCAGCAGCAAGGGACTTTGTGAACATATCAGCCAGTTGATCACGGGAAGAGCAAGGCATCAAATGAATCACACCAGCGGCAACCTTCTCCCGAACAAGATGGCAGTCAATTTCAATGTGCTTGGTACGCTCATGAAATGTAGGATTGGCTGCAATTTGTAGAGTGGAATTATTGTCACAATATAGAAGAGTGGGATGGGAAACCGGTAGTTGAAGATCACGAAGCAGATAATGCAACCATTGGATTTCACAAGCAGTGGAAGCCAAGGCACGATACTCTGCTTCTGAGGATGAGCGAGAAACCGTTGATTGCTTCTTTGCCTTCCAGTTGATAAGAGAGCTGCCAAGAAAGACGCAATAACCACTAACAGATCGGCGAGTCTCTGGGCAACCGGCCCAATCAGAATCACTAAACCCTTTGAGTTCAAGCGAACTGGAAGCAGAGAAGAATAGACCATTACTAGGAGAACTCTTTAAGTAGCGGAGGACCCGATGAGCAGCCTGCAGATGTAAAACAGTTGGCGTAGCAAGGAACTGGCTAAGTTGCTGGACGACAAAAGTGATGTCCGGCCGAGTGGATGTGAGGTATAGCAAACGTCCAACAAGGCGACTATAGGCAGTGTGATCATCGAGGAGCTCACTATCATCACTACGCAGCTTAGAAGTAGACTTGGTGGCAAGTGGGGTTTTGGCAGGTTTACACTCCAAGAAGCCATGATCAGTAAGTAGTTCAAGACAATACTTCCTCTGGGAGAGATGAATACCAGCAGCAGATCGAGCTATTTCCAGACCAAGAAAATATTTCAAGTCACCAAGGTCTTTAATCTTAAACTGGTCATCCAAGAAAGCCTTGACCGTGTTGATCGCAAGCTGATCAGTACCGGCAAGGATGATGTCATCGACATATACTAATAAGGCAGTGAATGAAGGACCAGTGTGCTTGACAAACAAGGAATGATCCGAGGAAGACTGGTGGAAGCCAAGAGAAAGCAAAGACGCAGTGAGTTTAGAAAACCATTGCCGGCTAGCTTGCTTCAAGCCATAGAGTGATTTTTGAAGCTTGCAAACTTTGTTAGGACCAGAACTCTCAAAACCAGGGGGCATCATCATGTAGACTTCTTCATGTAATTCCCCATGAAGGAAGGCATTATTTACATCAAGTTGTTGAAGACACCAGTTTTGAGAAGCAGCCAAAGCAAGCAAAAGTCGCACAGTAGTCATCTTGGCCACCGGGGAGAAAGTATCAAAGTAGTCGATCCCTTCGGTCTATGTGTACCCCTTGGCAACCAGACGAGCCTTGTAACGCTCAATAGAGCCATCAGCCTTATGCTTCACACGAAAGACCCACTTGCAACCAATAGCTTGCTTGCCAGGAGGTAAATCCGTAACAACCCAAGTTTTATTCTGATCAAGAGCAGTAATCTCAGCTTGCATGGCGTCCCGCCAATGTTGGTGTTGAACAACTTGTTTATAAGTTTTAGGCTCAGAAGCAGCAGTGATGGCTAAGGTGTAGTGTAAGTGAGTGGCAGAAAGATTAGAGTAAGAGAAAGTATTAGTAAGGGAATGAGATTTACCTGGAAGAGAATTGGTACAAGCAGAAACAGCTGGGCAATCATAGTCTCGCAGATAAGCTGGTGGGCGTCTGGTGCGTTGTGGGCGAGAAGAAGATGGGTTGGAGGAAGTAACTTGTGGTGGGATAAGGGGCGAAGTAGAGAAAGGTGGTGTAGAGGAGGAATCATCATAAATGGGTTTAGAAGAGAATACAGGCAGGGAGGGCGAGGAATCAAGGAAAAAAGGAGAAGATGGAGTATTGGGTAAAAAAGGAAAAAGATGTTCATGAAATGTAACATTGCGAGAGATAAAAACGGCTCGGGTATCAACGTCAAGAAGGACATAACCATTTACTGTTGGGGAAAAGCCAAGAAAGACACAAGTTCGAGAACGAGGATCAAACTTGTGTCTATGAGCAGACAGAGTAGATGCGTAGGCCAAACCAAAGACTTTTAATAGACTGTAATTGGGTTTGGCGTTGTGCAGAGTCTCAAAAGGTGTGCGAGAGGATAACAAAGGAGTAGGGCTGCGATTAATAAGATAAACCGCATGGAGTACCGCATAGCCCCAAAAATATTGAGAAACATTGGAATGGAACAAAAGTGCTCTGGCTACATTAAGAATGTGTTGGTGTTTTCTTTCGACTAAACCATTTTGTTGGGGAGTCTCAACGCAAGAGGTTTGATGTATTGTGCCTTTGGAAGCATAAAAAGATGCTAAGTCAAACTCATGACCATTATCAGATCTGATAACTTTTATTTTGGAAGAAAACTGGGTTTCAACAAGATGAAAGAAATGAGTTATGTGTTCCCGAACTTCAGACTTAGATTTTAAAAGGATGATCCATGTATAACGACTATAATCGTCAACAATTGTCAAAAAGTAACGGTGACCATGTACAGAAGCAATAGAAGTAGGACCCCAAATATCGGCATGTATAAGATCAAACATGTTGGCCGAAACAGAGTTGCTTACAGGGAAAGAAAGTTTCTTATGTTTAGCTAAGTGACAAGCTTTACAAGCTGAGTTATCAGAAATGGAAAGAGACGGAATATCTGGTAAAAGTAGCTTGATTCTGGAGTCGGAAATGTGTCCAAGACGACAGTGCCATATATGTGTAGAAGAGTTAGAAACAGCATTTGCGGAGGAAGTAGAAAAGGTAAAAGATTGAACCGGAAGATCCAGCAGATAGAGACCATGAAGTGCCTTAGCTGTACCAATCGTCTTCCAGGATGGGAGAGCCTGAATATTACAAGAAGAAGAATGAAAAGTAAAACAACAAGGGAAAGTGGAGGTTAGTTTAGTAACAGACAATAAATTGAATGTAAAAGCAGGGATATAAAGAACATCATGCAAGCATAGATGATCAGTGAAAATAACAGTGCCCGAAATAGTAGCTTCAAGCTTCAAACCATTTGGTAAAGTAACAAGGATAGGTGGAATAGTCTTGTAAGTTGTAAAATAGGATAAAGAAAAAGTAATATGATCAGTGGCACCTGTGTCGATAATCCAAAAAGGTGATTTGGGAGAGAAAGTACCTTCAGTGGTGGTTAAGGAGAGGGAAGTATCACGGGTAACATTGTTGGTAATAGGGGCAGAAGATATGGAAGGGGTGGATTGGAGTAACGCAAGCAATTGAGAATGCTGTTCTTGAGTCAGAATAAAACCAGAATTATTAGGAGAAGGATCAGCTGAAACAGATGAAGATTCAGCAACATCATCAGAATATACATTGTGGGCACGAGCCTGCCCTCTTAGTTTGTATCCAGGAGGGAATCCATGTTTCCGAAAACAAGTGTCAACAGTATGCTTTGGTCGTTGGCAGAAAGTGCAAAACCTCTTGTCAACATAAGACTGAGCAGGTGATTTCTTTGTAACAGCAAGAACAGTAGAGTCGGATGGTGCATCAGATGTACTGAAACTATTAACAAACATCTTGGAGGCACCAATAGCAAACTGCCTTTCTTGTTGAATAACCATGGAAAAAACTTTATTGATTGTAGGTAAAGGATCAAGCAACATAATCTGGGATCGAACAGAGTGATACTTATCATTGAGACCTTTAAGAAAACGGATAACGCAATCATCTTCATGATAACGCTTGATTGTCTGCAAAACTCCACAAGAACAAGTCGTTGCACAAGAACAAGTAGGAAGAGGGCGAAAATGAAGCAATTCATCCCATAAAATCTTAAGCTCAGTAAAATAATCAGTGACTGACATATCATCTTGTTTAAACGCAGAAATCTCCTCTTGTAAATCAGATATGCGGTAGATATCACCTTGAGAAAACCTCTCACGCAAATCATTCCAAATGTCATAGGCGGTGTTGAGCCAAAGTACACTGCTAAAGATGGAAGATGTAATTGAATGGTTGAGCCACGAGATGACCATTGTATTGCAGCGTTCCCAAGCTGGATACATCGGATCACGACGCGGAGGAGACAGGATTGTACCGTCAACAAATTGAAGTTTATTCTTAGAGAGAAGAGCTAATCGCATAGCACGAGACCAGGTATTGTAATTCGAACTTGTGAGAGCTGGGGAAACAAGAATCAAGGAAGGGTTTTCATTTGGATGCAAAAAATAGGGACTAGAAATAGGGATTTGAGGATCGACTAATTCAGCCATTGCCGGAGATTCAAGAAACAAGAAGCAAAACAGATAAAGCCAAGAAAACGGCGAGAGGAAATTAGGAGAAGAAAATGAAAACGACAGAAGTCTAAAAGAAAACGGCGGAAGTCTTTAGTTGCTCTGATACCATGTGGAAAAGTCAATTGGGAAATTTTCTACTACTTTATTCAGTAAGTGCGCAACGTATTTATATACAAGTGTAAAGAAGAAAACTAACTCAACTACTAACTTGCAGAAACAGAAAATACTAACTCCTAATGACTGCTAACGATTAACGTAACAGAGGAATTAAGTTAGGCATAAACTAATACTCTGACATAGATATATGACTGAAATTTCACTCTCAATTTGTAATAAAGGTACCTTGAAGCCCTAGTTTGGGAACTTACTAATTATATGGTAAAATGGTCCACAATGACTGTCTTTATTTAATTAACTTCAACTTTATCCCGTCCTTCTCCATCTACTCCAAGAGTGGGTGAAACAGTGGAGTCTTTATTTAATTCCAAGAACATATAAATTCCAAGTGCAATTACATAATCGTTAAGCATTGATTAATATTTTATTAACCAATTTTCGAATATATGTAATATTATATATTTTGAATAAATTATTTAATAGATTAATAATTTAAATTTCTAAGATGAGGTACAATCCCCAATCACAACTTGATCACAACACTTTTAGGTGAATAGGCTCTGAAGGTTTATTGTTTACGGATCCAACGATGAATCCAGGGAAAGTGGTGCCTGGGACGTGGGAGGAGTAGCCATTTAGTTACTTGAACCGTAATTTCCTTGCTAAATATCAAGCGGGATATAAGATGATAAGGTCGGCTTCTTTATTTTAGTAAAGGATCGTAGAGGGGTTTTAATAGAAATGATAATGTGCTGATTCGCGAACCTAAATTTAAGTGTTTTTAATAAACCGATTTATAGGTTAAATCAGGTTCAGCCCGATTTAAGGTTCAAATTTTTAAAATAAAATAGCATCATTTTGTTTAGAAGAGTTAGGTTTTGAGTAAGTCTAAATTTGGGCAACCAAGGTCCAGACTTAATTAAAAAAAGACGTTATTTTATATTTTATATTTTAATTTTAAAAAATTATTTAAAAATATTTAGTAAAATCGGTCCATTGTCATCCCTAGGTTTTAGAGAGATTAGAGCATCTTCCCATCAACTTTTATATTTGATATTTATGCACAATTGGTAAGTTTGCTAAGTTATAGAAACAATCTAACTTATAAAGACTTCCATGATTCTCTGCTATTTGGCTTCCAGCTTTCTTTTTACTTTTTTTGCTGCCATAATTAAGACATTTATAATCCTTGCAACATTGAAGGAGATCGCCACCAATGAGGAGAGTTTGCTAAGTAATAGAAACAACTTAACTTATAAAGACGTTCATAATTCTCTGCTGTTTGGCTTCCACTTCTCTTTTCATTATTTTTGCTGCTATAATTACGACATTTATAATCCTTGCAACTTTGAAGGAGATTGCCAACTATGTTATGTTCCTACTCTAAGTATGTTAATCTTCTTCTCCGCTTTCATTCTTTTCTTTATTTTATCTCACATGCTTATCATTAGTTTAAATTTTAGCTATTACTATTTTTGTGAATTCCGTTTGAAATCTCAAAATACTAAATATAAGGAAGTTCTTTTCTTTAAATAATATTCATTAAATTTCAAAGAAAATTAAAAAAATATATTTTAAATTTTATTATTTAAGAGAAAAAATGATTGAAATTGGAAGAAACAAAATATTGTTATTTAAGATGTTACCAATTCCAGTAGTTCCTGCTGCTCATTACATGTGCGGTGGAGTACGTGCTGGTCTTTAGGGGCAGACAAATGTTCGAGGCCTCTATGTGGCAGCTGAAGTTGCATGCACTGGTTTGCATGGAGCTAATAGAATTGCTAATAATTCATTGCTCGAAGTACTAGTTTTTGCACAAAGAGCAGTTAAACCGTCAATTCATCACCTAAAAGTTGTTATGGACCTGGAAAAGACATTTGTGGCTCAACTCAAAAGACCACAGGGTCAAGAAAATAACATATCATCGACTTTTCTGTTTTACGAGATGACTTGGGTTCATTCTTCTACGCAAGTGACTTTGACTAATTCCAATCTAACTAAAACTTCTACTTTGGCGGGCTGTTCTCCAGATATAGATAAGCACATGTATGCTTCTCCTTCTTCAAAGCTTGCAATTCATTCAAAATAGCCCCATTCTCCTTTGACTGTCACAATGAAGAATTGTAATAGATATCTCCTAGTACCAGTAGTTGTTCTTGAGGTCTTCCTACTGTTAGGACACCATAGCTCTACTGCGAACAGGAATGACTGCAATTCTTTTTGTGGAAATATATCTATTAGATTGCCGTTTCGCTTGAAAACAGATCCTGAAGGTTGCGGTTACAAATCCTTTGAACTTGACTGTGAAGACAACCACAAAAGGGTGTTGTATCTGTCTTCTTCTGCAAAATATTACGTACGCGAAATCAATTACACAGGTTTTAGCTTTCAAGTTGTGGACATCGGTGTCCAAAAGGACAACTGTTCCTCACTTCCTCGCCATCCTCTAACATGGAATCTATTACACCCTTTGTTTATGTCTGGAATCGATTATGGAGATACCGAGGACTTGGTTTTCGTGCGATGTGTGAATCCCGTGACACAGGATGTTAGACATCACAATGCTCTATTGGATGATTATAATCGTTTGCGATATGTAGATAGTTCATCTTGCGTTAATGGAGCGCATTATAATTATTCTTCCTCTCATTCTTTAAAAGGAGAATATTCCTATGTAGTGGTCGGTTACTATAACATTAGAGTATCAGATTTGGAAGATTCATGCCGTATAGAGAAGACGATGCTTCTGCCGGTTTCAAACGAGGAGAGTTTGCTAAGTTATGGAAACAACATAACTTATAAAGACGTCCATGATTATCTGCTGTTTGGCTTCCAATTCTCGTTTCATTCTTTTTGCTGCTATAATGACGACATTTATAATCCTTGCAACTTTGAAGGAGATCGCCAACGTTGTTACGTTCCTACTATAGGTACGTTAATCCTCTTCTCCGACTTTCACTCTTTTCTTTATTTTTTCTCACGTGCTTATCATTATTTCAAATTGTAGTTATTACTAATCTTGTGAATTCTCTTTGAAATTTCAAAATACTAAATATAACATTCTTGTGAATTCTTTTTGGGACTTTAAAATTCCAGAATAACAAAATTATTTAAATTTGTGCTTACAATTCAATTTGAAGTTACTTCTCTACATTGAATATTATCATTAAATCCTAAAGCAAAATGCTATAAATATTGAAAACATATTAGAGGAAGGAGGAAGGAGGTTAATATTATAAAAAAATAATCAAAATTTCACAAAAAATAAAGAATAAAAAAGTATAATCTTATTATTCCTACTTTCATTACAAAAGATTCATATGTACATAATGTTGAATTATTACTTCTATTATTTGTATAATATTTGACTAATGAATTATAGTAAAAATTTTGTAAATTAATAATGTTAAGATCATATAAACTTTATTAATTAAAAGAAATATTAATTAAAAATAATTTAAATCGTATATCATGTGAATATTTTAACTAATTAAATTATATATAAACAATAACAATTATGATGCTTATATTCAGGGACGGAGTCAGACTCAACTCTAAGGGGGGGCCGGGGGCCA
>JANZXV010239903.1:0-15782 GCA_027576455.1 Erythroxylum roigii | reverse complement strand
CTAGCTATTCCCGGGTCAAAAGGGTTTGCCCCGGTTAGGTTTTCCGACCTCTGCGTGGATACCGTTAGAGACGGTCTCCTTTGGTCGTTATGGTTTGACTTTGTTATATATACACAACGATCCAGGCTTTCGGGAAGGTCCCGGAACAAAAATTTTTGTTTTCCGCACCGTGTTCATGTGATGGACACACCGAGATTTTCCTACAGTCCCCAAAATCACTATTCAAGTGGATCACTTTTCATCCAAAAATACTATTCACTTGGATTCACTATTCATCCAAAAATCATTCAGATTTCATTGAAAAGTATCACCTAAAACCTCAAAGTGCATTTCGAGGCTTTTAAAGTTCATTCAGACTCATTCCGTAGCTTTTCAAAGTTTTCAGAAATTTTTCGAGAAATTTTCAGTCGATTCTAGAACCACCTATGGTTTATCCGTGATCTTTGTTATAACCTTAATAATATATTTAAATGCTTAAATTACTCTAGTACACCATAAATAGTGCATACTTTATAAAATGCATGTGCAACACAATACACATTACAATTATCGAACTAGGATATTACAGGGCAAGCCTGGGCCAGACCGAACTCATTGCCATCCCTAAAAATGATTTTGAAATTTATCGATTTCAAGCCAATATGCATAAATAATATGTTTGATCTTTAAAGATTGCACATTCAAATATTTAAGACATCAACATTGAAAAAGATTTAGCATATGCTCTAAAGTCTGAAATTTTTAAGAGATGTCTTCAAGTTTTATTTATATTAAGTGGAACCATATGCTTTATACGCAAACATGTTGGACTTTTGTTCAAATTACAAGAAACATCCTTAATGCCCTTATGTTCAGATGCTATATAAGTGTAAGACTAATCAACTAATTTTTTTACTATGTTTGGAAGATGTTTGCCTTCATAGATTTTCATACAACATAGGAGTAAGTAACGATGATTGCATATTTATGCTATATGAAAAGTAGCCATCATGCATAGAAAATGCATTAATGTCTCTAACATTGAGTCAAATAAAATTTACTGTAACTGTTAAGATCATACTTTCGAATTCCATATTCATCGTTTAACATTTGGTATATATTCAACATGTAATTGAAGCATCGAGGTTATGATCTTTAAATGGATATTCTCATTTCTTAAAATTGAGATCTATCTTTTTAGTAATAGAAATTAGGTTTGAGTGCATATTGTCACCTTAGGTTGGAGTTAATAACTTGACACAATTTTACTTATGCTACTTATAATGGAGCCAAAAATGAAGCGAAAAACTTTATATAATTGTTTTAAATCATGAATGGTGAGGTATTCATCATTTATAAGGTAGATAGTCCTATGAAATATTTAACCATTAATGTTTATTAGAAGAAATAAAATAAAAAGAAAAAATAATTTTCATTCAAACATGAATGGATAATATTACTAAGATAATACCACAAACACATATCACTTAATATGTTAGTGTTTATATAGAAGTACTTTAGAGGCTCATCATACATAAGCATATCACCAATTTAACTCATTATATGAGTCTTTTCAATCATTAAAAGGAACTAAAGTTTTGATTCTAAAGAAAACATTTTTTGATTTTTAAAACATTATTTGAGATATATTTTAGAAAGTGCCTGAGTCAAACTTTCATTCAGGATAATAAGTTTGATAATTTAAAGATGTTGAAATTAGGATTTTAGGTGCATTGTTTGACCAATATAGGTTAGTGGCTGATCAACGCATGTTAAATTTGTCAAAAATGTGTATTGAGACTTTGTAGCAATATTGGTTAACAATTGGTCGATCAATTTACTATATTGGTTAATCAATATTCTATCATATAAATTTTTATGAAATAAATGCATATTGGTATACTAATATGCTACAGTGGATGACTAATATACTTTAACTAGCATTGTAGTGGCTTGCTTTTGTCTCCAATTATTATACTAAGTTCCAAAGGCTGTGGTTTATTATTAGATTTAACATAAAAAATCATTTTGGGGGTTTTGTGAACATATTTTCAAGAGTTTTTGAAAATAATTTTGAGTATTCATTACTGCATTGTAAAGTGTTTAAATCTTTAAGTTATTAAAATGAGTAAGCAAGGGACTTTTATTTGTAAATTTTATTTGTGAGTTGGGGTTACCTTTCTCCTTGAAGGAAGATTAAAAGCAGGGCTTCTTTTTGCCTAAAGAAAAATAAGATTGATTATAAGAAGTTTCCTCTTCACCTTATCAAAAGAAGAGTCTTAGTGAAATTTCAAAATTGTTTTAGAGAATGGATGTAGATATGGATTATTTGTGGAATCACTATAGTTTGCCTTTCTCTTTCCTACACTCTTTAATTAATTTTTGATTATGTGATTAGTTTATATTGAATTATCTTTTTATATATCATATATGCATTTTTGTTAAATTACATCCATTAGATTAAAAATAGTCATCTAATTTCACCAACACCTAATTCACCCTCCCTTTTGGGCATCATTAAGGATCAATAACATCCATAAGATGTAATTTAAGATCTATTTTAACCATCAAAGTTAAATTAGTTAAACTGAAGCAAACGTTACACTAGGTGAAAATGTCTCCTTACAACAATCCCTTCATGTTATGTATATGCTTTTACCATCATCTGTGTTTTATATGTTTTAATATTGCCATAAAATTTCACATAATTTTTAAAATCCATTTATTCTCAATGGCTTAGATACTTTAGGAAGATCGACTATATCTCATACTCAATTTGAGTTCATTAAATTTAATTATTCTTATATTGTTTTAACCAATTGATCCTTAGCAAGACCAGATAAAGTTCTTTCACAAATTTCAACATATTTTCTTAATGTAAAATTACCATAAAGGCTAATTCCCTTTCAATGTAAAAATAACATTTAAGAAATAATCCAATGCTATTGGGGAACAATTAGGACTCTTAAGGAATATATCTCTCTCCTACAAAATTGCTCTCACTTAGATTAGGTAATGGTGAGAAACCCCACATTGTTATAATTACCATCGATTAGAAACTAATTGATAGTCTACTACATTACCCCATTTGGATATGTCTCATTTAATTGATATTAAATTACTATATGAGCCTAATTGAGTATCTTCTATAGAGATAATCTTGCACTATCTTTGTTTAGTTTGGAAAATTTTTATCTAAGAATGTGATATCCCTCAACTCAAATTTAGTTACCCTTTCATTACCTTATTCACTTATGAGCACATATAATTTGGTCTTTAAATATCTTATAAAGATACCTTTATTCCTTATATGACCAAAATTTTCATAATTATTTGAGGTATCATGAAAGAGCAGCACTTCCTGAAAATTTTAGATATTATAAGTAATATCTCTTACATGTCTATAATATATGCAATGTTCACTAACTTATTTAGTAGGAATCTAATTAAATACATATATAGTTGATTATAAGACATCACCCCAATGGGTGATAGAAAAATTTTCTTGCACCATCATATACTTAAATCATTTATAGAAGAGTTATATTTCTCCTCTTTATTTCACCATTTTATTGAAAAGTTTATTAAATAATTAGTTATCTATCTATTTCCTTTTTTTTTATACAACCTCTTGAATTGATCAAACAATTACTTTTATCCTTGATTAGTTCCTAAAACTTTTATCTTCTTGTTTGTTTGATTATCAACTAAAGTCATATACTCTATAAAGCAAAGTAATTTATCATATTTATGGGAAATTAAATAGACATAATCGTACCAAGTATAGTAATCAATGAGGTTATAAGGTAAGCAATCTTGTGTCTTGCATTCACATTAATTAGGCCATAAATATCTAAATAAATTAATTGTAATGCATTAATAGCTCTTTTTTTTTTCTTTCGACAAAGTAAAATGTATTGATTAATTAGAAACATTTATACAACGGAACTAAAGTTATTTCCCACAGTAACATCAATAATGAGATACATAAACAGCCTTAACTAGTATGATCTTTAGGCCCAGGGACAAGCTTCCCTTCCTAGCATTTGTTGAGATAAAATGGCACTTTAGAGTCGAATTTCACTAAAGGCGACAAACTTTGAGTGATTGAGCTTTAAGGAATTCTCGACATTCTCCAATTTACACTTAACTGGGGGCTATACATTAGGTGGATGTTAAGAGCTAAGAAATGTTCCCTTATGGACTGTATTATGGAGTTTAGTAGGCATTGAGCTGAGGTGGTAGAATGCCAAAAAATTCTCTTGTTTCTCTCTAGCCAGATGTTGTGTATTGTATAATTCAACGCAATATAAATGATAGTCAATCTCCATTCTTCCTTCTTTGGATATTACAAAACCATTCTATGTTTCCATGCCAAGCTTTTATAGGCACATTCTGGTTACATAAACACATAATTGGATACCATATGTTGAAGATAATATTGCTTTCAAAGAGTAGATGAGATAACATTTCAGGTTCTTATTAACAGAGCACATAAATACTTGGTATATGTTGTTGTACCTTTTAACTCTATCTATGATGGATAGCCTCCCTTTAATGGCTAACTATAAGGTGAGTAATCTCTGGGGCTGGCTTGGGGATACCAGGTAAGTTTTCTCCAGGGTACTCTTGGAGTTTGAGCTCTAAGGAACCTTTTGCATGATGAATTGGTGAAATGGCCAGAGGTGCTAAAAAGTTTAGAGGACTCTTTCTTAGTGGTTTGAGTTTAAGGGAATGACTAAGAATAAATAAAATTAATAAGAATAAGAATAAGAATAAGAATAATAATAAGTAGAAAATTAATAATAATATTAAAATGTCTTACTTACAAAATTAAAAATTAAAAATTCTAATTAGTAAGAAAAGTAATTTGTTGAAAATTGTTTTCAGCTAATTTTATTAAAGGAGTTAGGATGGAAATAGTTTCCAATTCGAATTTGAAAATTATTTTTAGATTAAATTAAATTTCCATTTGGACTAGGGATTTAATTTGTTTAAGAATTAATGAGTTTAATCTAATTTATTTTTAAAAGACTTGGAAATATTATTTTAGATTATAAAGATTAATAATTCGCATCAAACAAGTTTGATGTTTTATTAATATAATTTAATTGTACTTGCATGAGAAGTTTCATGGTATTATTTATATGTTTGATATAATTTGATGTATATTAAATTGCTTGTGTGTGTGTATATATATATATATATAAACTATATATTTAGAATATGAGTGTTGCCTTTCATTATTATAAGAATAAGCCATAGTTATGTTTATTGTTATGCTTATTGAGAAAACTCAAGTTCTCTTTAACTCGAATATGTTTAGTCTTATAATAATATATAGGTCCTATTTAATTAAATTTATGTGACTTAGATTAGAAAATTTATGATCACATGAATTTAGAGAAAGAGTTCAGAATAATATATAAGATATATTTTAACAATAGTTGTCATTTAATAAATTTAGAAGTCATATGAGATATGATTGATAAAGTTGTTATCTATTTAATTTAATTTTAGCTGATTTATTGAGTAAACTTAAGATAAACTAAGTTTGAATAAGTTCCTAGCCTACTACAGACATTAGATTAATCTTTTTATAATAGTAGTGAGTTCTATTATTTTGAATAACATAGTGAGAATAGCCAAATAAATATTTAAGTCTTAATCTTATTTGGTTGCCATGACTTATAACTATGGGTTAGATTGAAAAATCCTAAACTTTAGTCAATTTTGCAATACTAGCTTAAATTTTTAAAAATGATGATAAAATATTGTGACTTTTTTTTTTAACATGAGTTTAATTATATAGATAAACCAGCTTCACAGTCGAGAGTATCTAATAAAAAAGTCGGCGGTCGATTCCAACGAGATCTAGTGGGGTATTGAGTAGCTGCTCGAGCTAACATGTGCGCTACCCTATTAACACGCCGAGAAATCCAGGTAAAAGTAACAGACTGAAATCCCGCAACCGTAAATTGGCACTCGGTCATGAGTTAATTTATAACTAAAATAGCATGACATTAATTTTTCTATCAACTTATGATGGCGTGGCTCATCAAGTTGGATTAAAATTTTTCCACGTGGCTTCCATATATGATAATTATGTCCTATATGAAATTATCTAAATCAAAAATTAATAATTTCTCTACTTAAAAAAAATTAAAATCTAGGCTATTACAGTAATCCTAAAAGCTTTCCTCGTTTCACTCTCCACCGTATTCATACTACTGTCATGGAATCACTACTTTGCCATCGTCACTACTCTGTTGTTATACACCTCCATGCTCCGTCGACATAATGCCTTCCCAGTCTACTGTCATAGTCAGGTACGGATTTTTTTAAAATTTTAGATAAATATTTAAAGTATTTTTATATTATTTTTTTAGTGAGCGTAAAATATTTAAAATACTTTTATATTATTGAATTAAATTAACGAAACAAATTTTTTAATAAAATCAAAATTTAAAATATTAATATTTTTATATAAAATAGTACGGAGGTAATAGAAGACAAGCGCCCTCGTTTGTCCCTGATGTACATTCGTCCGTCACCATGTCTTCTTAGTGCCTCGCCATCATGCGTACCTTCTCCACCGTCGTAACATTATGGAAACGTAAGCTCTAAAGAATTTCTACTACTGTAATTTTGTCAGTTGTTGTTGGGAATCGTAGTACTGTTCCTTCTATTGAAACTCTTTGGTATATTTTTGATTGCCCAATCTTCCTGTCTTACAATTATTATTTGTAAATAAGTAAAACAAACAATTGTATGATTCTTACACTTCTTTATAAAATCAGACCAGTAACAGAAAGAGTTTCATAGATTTATGCCTTAAGCTTGATATCCTGTTGCAAGAACTATTACAGAGACCTTTCTTTCTTTGGTGAAATATAACCAAATTGCTCGATTCCTTTATTTACTTATTTCTTTCATGAAGGTGAGCTTAATTTCTTGATGTTAGAAGTTCTACCAATTTGTTAACCACGTACACCTAAGACCCAGGAATGGTTCTCTAGTCTTTCTCTACGAGGCCTCATCACTTGGTTAAAAGGTTTGGGAGATATGTTATTTGTTAGTATATTTGCTATTTATGAATGTTTTGAATGTTGTGTTTTCGTAGACATGTGATCTTATCTATACAACTTCAATATTTAAATTAATTGCTACTAAATAATAACTACCAAGGTTGATTATTTCCAATAAAAGTTCAATATGATGATTGACTCAATATTACCCTAAAAACAACAATAATTATACCTCCATGTTATTCCTTACGGCAACATCTTCAATTATGATGATCATCCCATATTCCTACTTAACATTATGAGTTAACTAGCTCAAAAGTCCTCATACTGGCTATCGTATCTTGCATTTGTGTTAATAATCTCATAGACTTTAATATGTTTTGTTGGAAACTAATACTAAAATTATTTGCAATGTAAATGATGATAAATTTTGAATTTCATTATGATAAGTTAATGGAAAGAAATGGCAACATTGAATATGTTTGGGGCAATATTAAAGCAAAGAAGATGAACTTAGTATGCTAGTACCAAAAAGAGTATCGAAAGATGAAGGACATAAAGTTCTATCTATGTTTTACAAATTACCAGAAGAGTTAATTAGATGCATGAAATTGTTGAGCCTACATCATAATAAGGACATTTTGTCAATGCTCCACCACATTCAAGAATTGCGTAACTATAAAGTTGAAATATACTAAAAGAAGCATGGTTATGATAATCATGTAATAGATAGTAAAGAATTTGATTATGATATTAGCAATGAAAAGGGGTTATTCTAAGTTTAGATGGAATCACATGATGAAGATTTCATTGTTATGGAGATGGGTGAATATGAAAATGATAAAGTTGTGATGAAATTTATACAACCAATGATGAAGAATATGGTATTGTGAGAGTAAATGAGAAGAAATATAGGAAGAAGGTATGTAGTGTATTTGATTTTGATGATGTTATAGATGAGGTTAGAAGCAAATGGAATTGTAGTAATATGCATAAAAATTCACAAAGAAAAGTAGGAAGTTCACATGGTTGGTGTGGTGAATATGAGGATAACGATGTTGAAGTTCAATCTCCAATTTATAGTGATAATGGTGGGTGCAAAACATATGTGACAAGGAAGAAATACATTATTTTTAATTGAAAAGTGGGCACGAAAGATTCTCAATTTAAAATTGGCATGAAATTTAAGGATGAGGTTTAGTTTAGGGAAGCAATACAAAATTATAGAATTAAAAATGGATATTGATATTTCATGGCAAGATCTAGTGTGAGAATGTAGGTTGTTTGTGAGTCACAATGTTCTTTTATGGTTTATGTTAGTTAGATTGGAAATGAAAAGAACTTTGTAGCGACGATATTAGAAAATAAGCACAGTTGTAAGAAAGTGCAAAGAAACAAGCAAGCCACTAAGAAGTGGATAGTAAATAAATGCTTACACAAGTTCGGGAGGAATCGAAATTGGCCAATTAGTTAGATAATAAATGATCTTTAGAGGAGGTATGCATTACATATGACTAAATCTTAATGTTATTCAACTAAATAGGAAGCTATTGTGATGCTATAAGGACCTATAGAAGGTAATTATGCAAAATTATGGCCTTAAAAATAAGAATTATGATGGGCTGACAAATAAGGGCAACACATTATCCAAAGTAAACTTGATGAAAAGTCTGTATAACTAAGGTTTAAGAGGTTTTACATGGGATTTAGTGTATTGAAGCATGATTTCCTTAATGGTAGTAGGAAAATTATAGGGTTAGATGGATGTTTTTTAAGACATTTCTTGGATTTGCTTTGTTAGCTATATTTGGCCATGGTGGAAATAAACAAACATCCCTTATATGTTGGGTTATGGTTAAGGGAGAGAATTACCAACTTGACGTTGATTTTTAAATCTTATAAGTGGAGATATAAGTATAAGTGAGAATTTATAGACTTTTTGATAGCGATTAAAAATAGGTGAACATTTAAATATTCCTACTGTTTATTTATATATAAGTTTTGGATCATTATGCTTACATTATTTTGTATCATTCATTATTTTGTTTACGATTTAGTGGATGAATTGAAGAATTTCTTCCCATAGAAACTGTGCCCAACATATCTATGTAAATTGGTCTAAATTACATTAAGTTCATATATATAGGAGTTTATTTTGGTAAGTAATTAATTGTACAATGGAAGTGGAATTAGATAATGGAGCAATTGAAGAATATATCAAAAAGGATTATGATGACTTCAAAGTGATGAATTTTGAGACTTTTGTGAAAGCATTTATGAGCAGAAGAACAAAGTGTGAAATTGTTCACAACAATATATCAAAGGTATTTAATATATTCATTTGTGAAGCTTGATAAGAAAGCTTGATCAATGTGCTAGATGATATTCAAGTTGCTTCAATGACTTGAATTCATAAAAAAGGGATGTGATGATAAAATCCATTGATGATATAAGTCCAAGGTTGAGTAAGAAGATAGAGACTATATAACACTGTATCACCAAGAAAAACAAAAGTTTGAAGTTTGAAGTAACATATTTTGTAGACAAGTTTGTTGTTGATTTACAAGTAATAACATACTAGTTTAGACATGGGATTTAACAAGATCCTATGTAATCATGCATTTTCTTGTATATCATATCAGGGAGAGAAAATCAATGGGTATGTAAGCGTAATGATCCAAATTTTTGTTAAATTACTCATAATGGACCAATAAAGAGAAAAAGTGTATAAAAGTACATGTTGACTTTAAGTTCATTTCTCTCTTAAACTATTTTCCTTCTAAATTACTATTCACTTCCAACTTTTGACACTCATAACTTCACTGTTTAACCATCATTTTTGAAGACCTAGGGCTCTACGGAAAGCTCTCGGGATGTTTTACAAAACTTATAAACTTGTTTCTTCAAAAACGACCTAGATTTTGAGGAATCACGACTGGAAGTTTCGGTTCATTAGGTAAGTCACTGATCTCCTATTTTGGTCGTTTTTTTGTGAAATCATGTCTAACGGCCCTAAAAACGAAGGAAAGGAGGGAAACCCGATACCAATCAACCTATTTTGCTGATGAACAGAAATAGGTCACCTTTGAGCTTTAAACCTTCGATTCTTATAAACCGGGAGGAGTTTCAACATGAGACTAGTGTCATTGGATTCCTAGAGGTAAGATCATCATTTCTAGGTAGGTGGTTAAGATCACCGCCCCACTTGCATCGGTGCGTGTACCCTATGCTCTAGTGACGGTGATGATTTTCTTATCAGCTCAGAAATGGTCGGAAATAATTTTAAAAATTCTCAAATATTATGTAGATCAATTTTCATAAAAGAAACTTATTGAAATTCTTCATAGTTTGTGAGATAAAAATTAAAAAAGGGTTATGTTCTTATAAAAATGCATGAAATTGATTAAATTGAGTTGTTTTTGATTAAAATTGAAAACATCTTGTTGTATTGAGTATAAATGAGGGTATATGAGTTAGGAATTGGTATACTTGAATTATGATTGGATTTATTATGAATTTTTGCGGTGTAAATGTGGACTTAATTGGGTATGGATATGTAGTTTAGAGGCCCAAATTGAGCTGTGATTACTGGTGGTCATAAAAGTGTCTTTTTATTGTAGGAGTTACCTTTCTTTCAAAGGGGGGATTTCCATTTTACAAGGAAAACTCTACCAAAATTTTCAATAGGCTCCTTGTAAAACGTGACATCATCTTTTTTAAATAGAAGATAGATCTCTTAAATATTGAGTCATGGTCTTATTCTTGGAGTGTCTAAAATTAGTTTAGGTTTTAAATCCTAATGGTCATTCTGACTTTTCTTTCTATAGATCAATTAGGAGCTAAACCCTCCACTTCAAGACACTAGGTTTAGTGTGAAGAAGCGCATTCTACCTTTGAGTTAATATTCATGGTTATGAACATGCATTAACATTTCATATTCATCATGGAAATCACCATCATTTTCATATGCATCAATGACATTCGTACGTATGGATTAACACATGTATAAATATTTTTGTTGTGTAATGTCGTGCTTGTCTTGTTATGTGATAATGTGGAGGATTGTTATAGTATGAGTTACCTAGTGAGTGTCTCTAGGTTGTGCGCACAGTGAGTCATTAGTCGGGTATATATTTAGGTTAGTATTGGGTCTATTGATTTAGATTTGACACGATTGCGGCGGTTTGATCGAGCTTCCTATTAGACGCCAATCATGCCATGGTGAGGCTATGGTGATTCAATCGAGTGTGGCTCTCGGACGATAGTCCGCTGCATTGGATCAAATGACCCATGTGGTAAGGGGTCTATCATAGGCTCGTTTGTCAGTCCTCCACTATTATTTGTGATTGTGATGATTATGTGACATGATATTGTTATGGGAAATGCATGTATGTTTATGAAAAAAATCATTATGTTATGAAATTGCATTATGGATGTAATACATTATAAATATATACATATATATGTATAATTTGAAATCCTTAGGAGAGCAAAACATAACCATGATACTAATTCATTCAGCGAGGTCTGACTCCCCTTAACTATTTTTTTCAGGATCTTCTTTTCAGATCTCTTTTAACAGGGTACTTTGTCGGTCTTCTTCCTCTTCGGTGATTTGATATATGTTTGTTGGTGACCTTTGACTCTAAAGCTGCAATAGTCTTGTATATATTGGATTTCCCTTGTACATTGACGATTGTATATTGTTAGAACTATTTGAGTATTATCAACATAAGTTTGATCATTTTGAAATCTCATCTTTACTATAGATATTGGGATTTGATGGCATTATAGGCTTACTAAGGGTCCAGTAAACTTTAAGTTGACCTTAGGGTACATACCAGTACGCCCGGCGGACATTCCAGTACATAATCTATGATAATGACGTGCTACGATCAATCATTACATTCACTTAATATGGCATCATCTATCTTTATTCTCTTATAAACACCATATGAAAAGTCACAATATTTTTTAAACCAAATTTCCTCCTTTTATTTCATAAAAATTGAATGTCTACATTTACAATTTCCAATAACATCGAATATCTACAATGTATCTTTCAACATTCATACTTATACAACATCATAGCCTAATATAAAAATGTGTTATATGAAAGAGGGAATTACACAAAATCTATCTAATATGTCCATATCCAACTGGCCGACCTTTGAGCCATTTCTTCTCTTTCCCAAAAGTACAACTCTACACCGCTTGTGGTGTCCCTCAGTAGCTAATATCGTCTCTCGGTCCTAAAAAGTCAACATTGCAATTTTGGTGAGTTTTGCGAACTCAATGAAGTAACCATCATCGATGGTTCACTCAATTCATGTATCACATTATTACATATAACACATGTTTCACAACTTTGCATAATTGATCACATATCACATTCTCACTCAGGAGTAGACAATTTTGCATTTCAATCAATCAAACATACTTAATAAAATGCATATGAAATGCTCATGTGACTCCTTACCAATTATTACGTTGTGAAATGTCCTGTACTCATTATGGATACCGGGCTCATTCATACTGTCCCTTATCTGCTGAGGATACAGGGCTTATTTTACATAGTGAGCCTTTGGCTCTTAATCACATTTGGAGCTTTAAACTCATTTTCGGTGGCTACTTAAGTCACAACTCTCATTATTTGATCATGCATTCATGTATGGAATGCATCTCTCATGATTAAATCATGTCATGAAACATTTAGTTCATCACATTCACATTCAAGTAGCACTTCAACATCTCATTCATATATCTTAATCATCGGACCTTCATTGTCCATAATCAACACAATCAAATCACATTCATTCAATAAGTCAAACATAAAATGAATCAAACAATTAATTAAGTGAGACCATCTAGGTTACTCACAAGTCGCTCCTGAAGCTAACGCCTGGAAGTTCTGGCAACGTTTGGAGGTTGACATTTTAGTTGCTCCTCTATAACAAGCAATATACATGTATCACAATTTGCACAATTATAAGTGTTTAATAATGCACATATATGCAATGAAATATGTACAATGCGTGTTCATGACACTCCCAGGTATTTTTCCATTATCCTCGTCACATTATCCGTTTTATCTCGAAACTTACCTAAGTATAATTTATACTTAGGTTTATACCTCAACAAATGTTGGACCCCGATCCTTGATTGAAATGTAAAATTATTAAATGACTATTAAAGGAGAATTTCGGGGTGAATTATTCATGTATAAAGGGAAAAAATGCAAGAATTGAAATGATTGTGTTTAATGTGCTATTTGAGCAAGGTTAGTTTGAGCAAATCGGATTGATATGATTAGGGTTGCATGAAATTAGTGTTTTTGGGTATATGGATATGTTATGGGTGGTTTTGAGCTTTAATAGAAATGATGTGAAAAGAGTGATTTTTGAGTTTTTGATGACTTTGAGGTTTTGAGAAAATATGTATGTGTTATGAAATTTAGAGTGAATATTTTGAGTTAATTGAAGTTAAAAAGAAAGAAATAAATAATGAAAGTGTTAAAGTATAGGAAATTGAAAGTTTGACTTTGTGAGATAAATAGTAACAAAAAATTGATTTTTTGGTCTAAAATCTTTGTGAATTTTTCTACATTGATCTAGAGAGATTTTGAGAAAATGATCTTCATGAAACTTGTAGCTTCTGTTGAGAGCTTTCTATCACCATAAAGTATGATATTTTTTGATATCGAAGCTAGAAGTTATGATCAATTGAAGTTTTGATGTTGTTGAGAATTGATTTTGTGGGCAGAAATTTCGAGTGAAGTTTTGTCCCTTATCGAGTGAGAATTTGACCAACAGGTCTTCTTGAAGATTGTAGTTTGGGTTTTGATATTTTCATTAAGGTATAATATTTCATTTTTGGGCTTAGGAATAAGAAGATATAAGGTTTGGAAAATACAGTTACTGTTTGAACTGTCTTTGAATAGGCAGTGGCTTTGAAGTGGTTTTTGACTCCTGTAGAGGCCAAATTGATTTTTCAGTGCTTCATGGAAGTTGTAGAGCTTCCTTTAAGCTTTTTATTGATACCAAGTTTGTAATTTTTGGAGTTTTGAGTGAAAAGTTATGAATTTTTGAAGTTTAATGTTTTGAAAAAGAAATTTTCAAGTTTCCTCTTGGCGGTTCGCGATCGCGAGATGGCCTTTTTCTTTGTGGCTTGCGATCGTGAGCTGACCCTTTTTCGCCGAGGCTCTCGATCGCGATCCGGCTATTTGTTCCCAGTCTCGCGATCGCGAGCCGGTTGCTACAGTGCGATTTTAATATTTTTGTTTATTTGAAATTTTCTTCCATTATTTTGCTTATATCTTTTTCGTCCGACATCCGATTGATTTGGTTTTTGAAGCATTGGATTCCTAAGACATCCCTCTATTTTTCCATACCAAATTTGTGATTTTTGAGATTGAATTGAAAATGATTGATTGAATCAAAGTGAGAGGATCAATTATAAGAGTATAAGTTGGATAAGTTTCTGAACATGGTTCAGTTTTTTGATAAATTCTTGATGTGTAGAGATCCAATTGAACTGATTCTTGTTGCAAAATAAAATAGAGTCATAGGGCTACAAGTCATATGAAGGAATTGAATTTCAATTTAGCCTCTAAGATGTTCTATTTCTGAATTGAAGTTAAGTGTAATGTTTAGTCTTGGATTAGTAATAACTGAAAGTGTTTTGGCCATAACTTCTTCATTTCCAAACCGAATTGAGCATTTTTGGTGTCATTAGAATCGTAATACAATGAGGAACATTTCTCTAGAAGGAAGTGTTAGAAAAATCCTTCAATTTGATGATGTGAAAAATGTCCTAAGCTAATCGTGATTTTAATGAAATTTGGGACTTTGTTATATTTTATGATTTTGAGGACTTAATTAGCATGTTAATATGAGAAATTAACATGTTAATTTATGTAAGATCATGTGGCATAAGTTTATTGGATTATAGTAAATTAAAGTGTTAGAAATTAGAGTGTTAGAAAGCATGGGGGCAAAATTGGAAGACCACTTAAGCTTTTAAGGTTACAAGGCTTATTAGTAAGGGCAAGGTGGTCATTTTGTATTCATTAATGAGAAGAAGAGTGAGTTGTCGTTTATGAAGGAGAGAATGCACGAAAAATGAAAAGAAAAGAAAGAAGAGAGAAAAAGGAGAAGTGTGGTTTCGGTGGAGAAGAAGAAAGAAGAAAGAAAAAGAAGTTGGGTTTCGATTTTTATGAGTTTTCAAGAAAGATTTGAGGTAGATTCAAGAGGGAAAAATGAAGAGGAGCTCAAGAGATTTCTTTCCAGCCAAGAAATTTTGAATTTTGGAGAAGATTAAGGTAAGAGAAGTTTTTTATCTTTGATTTTTTAATGAGATTTTGGTTTAGATAGATTAAGAATATGATGGGTTTTAGTTTTCTAAGATTAATTTTGGTGATTTCATGGTATGAATTACTCAATTTTAGATGATTATTAATTAGGGATTTTGTCATGAATTAGGGATTTTGGACAAGTTTCAAGCATGGAATTAAGGTGGGTACCGTGTTTATAATTTGAATTATAAGCTAATTATGTCTTTTCGAAAAATCAAGAAAGTTGTTTCCGAATGATTTTGAAAATTTTGTTACAAAGGTTAAATTCATTGTTTTGATAAATTGATAAAATTTATGAAATTCATGATTTTTAAATGATTTGATAAAATTGAAATAATTGTTAAATTCATTGTGTTTGAATGTTTTAATAATTGCTATAATTGTTGCATTCTTGAATGATTGAGAATGTGTTATGTGAATTG
>JANZXV010237959.1:0-15807 GCA_027576455.1 Erythroxylum roigii | reverse complement strand
GTAATAAAGTAGGGGACTAGCTTTTCAGTAAAAGCAGATAGAGTGTTGGTGATTAGGAGGCAAGTTTATATGCCGGATGCTAATGGACTTTGAGAGGAGATTTTAAAGGAATCTCATAGTGCACTATACTCTATGCATTTTGGTACTAAACAAATGTATCAAACCTAAGACCTTATTACTGGTGGACAAAGATGCAGAAAGATGTAGCAGAGTTTATGTGGAGGTGTTTGACCTATCAGCTAGTCAAGGTGGAGCATCAAGCACCACCAGGAAAATTATGACCCTTAGCCATTTCGTTACCGAGGAACAGACGTAGATATGATTTAGTTTGGATGTTTGTCGATAGGTTGAATAAATCAACTCATTCTTACTTGTATAATAGACAGACTCCTAGGATTTGAGTGTCTATTGTATCAAATCGAGATCTACAGTTTACTTTCTGATTCTGCTCGAGTTTACAAACAACTTTAGGGACTAGGTTGAATTTATACTACATTTTACCCTCAGTCAGATGGACAATCAGAGCGTACGATTCAAACATTGGATGATATAATGGAGCTTGTGTGTTGAACTTTAAAGATGATTAGGATAGATGTCTACCTTTGATGGAGTTTGTGTATAATAACAGTTACCACTCTAGTATCAGTGTGGCACAATTTGAGGCATTATATGGAAAGTGATTTAGAGAGTCGATATATTAGGATATAGAGGGTGTCTGATTGTTAAAGAGACTGAAGTTGGATCAGGAGATGATAGAGAAGATATGGGTGGTAATGTGACACTTAAAGGCAGCTCAGAATTGACAAAAAAATTATATTAATTAACATCATTGAGAGATGGAGTACAGTGTTGAAGATATGGTATTTCTAAAGGGTATCAACTTGGAGGAGAATTCTGAGGTTTTGTTGGAGAGGGAAGTTAAGTTTGAGATATGTTGGGTCATATAAAATTATACAACGTATGGGGCCATTACTTATAGATTAGCCTTACCACCAAAGTTATCACAAATTCATGATGTGTTCCGCGTGTTAATGTTTAGACAGTACTGATTGGATCCTAGCCATGTTATATCGAGGCCTAAAATAAAATTTTCAAATGATATGATTTATAAAGAGAAGCCAGTGGAGGTATTGGATAGATAAATTAGGAAATTAAAGAGACATAGGATTTCAATGGTGTGATTTTTGTGGAGTCATCATTGTTCTCCAAGAGAGGAGACTTGAGAGGCAGAGGACAAAGTTCAACGTTAATATCCTCATTTGTTTGGATCCTCAGGTATGTAATTTAATTTCAAGAATGAAATTTTTTAAGGGGGAGAACTGTAAAACCCACAGAAGGGGAAAAAAAAGAGAGCTCAGCCATAACAAATGAACCTAGTCCAGAAAATAGTTGAACAAAGGGGTACATATATAAAAAGACAATATATAGGCAATTAGTCATCCAACGAAAAAGTTGTCTTTTTCTTTTTTCTCTTCATTTATTTTCTAGTTGGTAAATGTCTAAATACACCATCTTTCTCCTGCATGTGAAGTTTTTCTCATTTATTCCCTCATTTTGTTAGTTTTGCAGCAAATTTCAGAGGAAATTATGGAGGTTAACAACCCAAAATCCCTACAGAAAGGCATAGAACTTCATATAGGTAAAACTTTTTCAGCAAAAATTCTATGCCTTTTATTTGTGAATTTTAGTCATCCTATACTAGTTTATAGTTGGAAAGTATATTCTAATTGTTTGGGAAAATAATTTGAATTCATGGGAAAAATAAAATGGAGAAAAGATGGCTGAAAAAAATGAGAAAAAAGGAGGCCTGAGAAAAGGAGAGGGTAAGAAGAAGGTAGTTTAGGAAAATTTAAGTTTTATTTAGGTGCAAAATAAGAAATGTGAAGATTTAAAGGTAAAATTGGAAGTTAATTCCTACAAGGTTGTTTTTGTATTACTAAAAAAATGAGGGCAAAATATGTCTTTTAATAATTAAGTGTATTTTAGTAGTTACGGTGGTTATATTAAGTAAGGATTTTTCTAATAATTAAAAATAAAGTGGAAAAAGGGAATAATGTTAGATTATTAAGTGTAATTGGCTTGAAAATTTTTCTTAAATAAGTCTAATAACATTTTGTAATGTCTAGATCCGAAGGTTAGATTAAAGAGTAGATTGGATTTGTCAATTAGTTGAGTCCAAAATTCATGTAAAGATAACCTTTGTACTTTTAGAATAGTTTACAGTTGTTGAAACTTTGAATTTTGTTATCAATAAAATATTTTATAGAATTAATAATTAATAGTTACATATATGAATTTCTAAAATTTATGAATTACGTTTATTTATTTCACAAAAAATTAACAAAGTACAAAGTATTTCACATTTATAAACATGATTTAATTCAGCAAAAAATTTGTTAATTAAAATTTCAGTTGTGTATGACTATAATTTAGAATATTAACGCAAATAAATCATGTTTATGAAATTAAATAGAATCTGTCTTATAATAGGTTGTGAATAAATTGCATAAATCATGAATTTGTGGCTTGCCTGGGATATGTTACATTCGATGGTCATAGATTGATAGATTGTTTAAATATGAGCGAGCGGTGGCTAGGTACCTGTCCATAAAGCAAGTGTCGGGGCGTTATGAGTTCCGATGATGTCTTGTGTCGATAGTTAGGTATTGATATGGTATTGGGATATCCTGAGTCTTAGACATATCCTATGCCGATGGCTACGTACTAGAGTAGTATTAAGGTACTAAATTTAATTAAGGAATTGAGGTATCATATACTGATATTTATACAACTAATTATGTTTCCACTTAGCGAGAGATTACGATGAATAGAGATGAGCTAGCAGACCATTGAATGTAAGTCTACTAGGTTAAACATAGCCTAGATAATTAAGTTAATAATAAGATAAAATGTCGATGGAAGTAATAAAATAATATTGGTCTTAATCATTGCTAATGATAAAATTTTGGTTGTTTGTTAATTGTTTGGATAGGCTAAGTATTGTTGTATATTTAGTATCATATGTATATTTTAATCATTTGACTAATTTCAATATATACATATTGCGTTATTTGATTTTAAAGGTATGATCCGTTACTCTTACTAAGTAGACAACTCACTCCTTACCGTTATTTTTTTAGGAGATAGAGAGATTGTCGATAACGCTAATGCACGTGATTGACAGAGTGAAGTTTAGTTAGGGCCAGTATATTAAATTGAGTAAAGCTTTTTTTTGTATTATATATACTTTTGTATTTGATAGTTTGAATAGCTGTGTTTGTATAGAACAATTTTGTAACTGGCGAACCTCTTTTTTTAAAAATAATAAAGATTTTCGTAATTAATGTTTTAATTTTGGAAGAATTTGGATAATCGGAGAGAGGTGTTACAAGGTTGATGATAAAGGCAGAGGTGAATTTCGATGAGATAGTGTTTTGAGCGGAAGAGAATTGGTAAACAGAGGGGAAAATTTATAAATGAATTCTTTGTCAGGGAGGGATTGGTGATGAATATAGCTTTGGAGTTCTATTTGTTAGTTCTTATTGCTACAGCACACCAATGTCTGAGTTGAAGTGTTCCAATCTAATCCATTGCAAGGGAAATCTTTCACGTTCCAAAAAGCTTTATGATTTGGTTGATCAGTCTTTGGATTAAAAGCAGGTTGTGTTATGCATCACTCTTGTTTGTTTGCAGAAATTGCCTAAAAGCAGCAGCCATTAATGAACGAGGCTGTAGGGATGCTCAATGGACAATCAGAAGAGACAAATTTATCAATTTTGAAAGTTGATTATTCTCTCGTCTCTTAATGAAGAGACAACTTTATCAATTAAGCTTCCTTTGTTGTTATAATTAAGAATGAATGGGAACCTTCAACTCATGCTGAGGAACAGATTACAACGTTTCGAGGCAAAGAATCTGTACCATATAAAACCAATATTCTTATCTTCCATAGACTATCTTTAAAAATATTTACATGTTTCAAGAAAATGATCATAACAAAACCTCTTGCTTTCTTATTCCTAGTGCTTGCAAATCATGCTTCTGAACTCGTGGACCTGTCTTCATCTACCTTTATAGTGTTTATCATTGCTGCAACTTGACTTATTGATGGCCTTTCATTTGGTGACGGATTTATGCATTGCAACGCCACCTGTAGTAAGTTTACCATTCTTTCTTCACTTGCACCTTCTGAGATCAAGGTCCGGTCAAATACTTCCACTGTCCATTCCTCTCTAACTACTGAACGTACCCACCTCTCCAAATCAAAGCCATTGTTTTGCATTAGCTTCCCTGTCAGAAGCTCCAGAAGAATCACCCCAAAGCTGTATACATCAACCTTGAAGGTGCTATATGCAGTGTTTCCATTCAGGACATTTTTCTTGAAATTGTCAGATTGATCTTGCCTTGCATATATCATGAGACCATATTCGCTTATGGATGGTTCCATGCTATTATTGAACAAAACGTTTGTTGATTTGAGGTTGCCATGAGCAATTCCATCATCACGAAGCTCCTTGTGCATGGACGCCAACGCCTCGGCAATGTTCAGAGCAACAGTCAGTCTGCTGGCCCAGTTGAATAGTTGCCCCCTTTCAGATCCTTAAAATAAACAATAATAAAATATTTCGTTGGATTAGGCCCCAAAAGGAGCGAGGAGGTAATATTTTTTGAACAATTTCCTGGTTTTATGCTTGGTTAGAATATCTACTTGACTTGTCTACACCGTTGCCAAGTGCCAAAATGTGAAAATCATTTGCAATTTATGTTCTTGGTAAAGCATAACTATGTCTGAGGTACACAACAGCAGAAGAAATTGCCCATGTCAACAGTTGAAAATTGGAATGTCCTTACCGTGAAGCAGATTGAAGAGACTGCCATTTCGCTGGTATTCGTACACCAGGAGCTTCTCATCATTGGAGCAGTACAATGCAACAACCGGCAACACTCTTATATGCTTCACACTGTCTATCCTCCGCATTCTACGCATAAAGTCTTCCGCTGAAATACCCCAATCTTTGATCCTCTTCACTGCCAAGATCACCCCATTGTCGAGTCTGACCTTATAGAGGCTTCCAAGCTTTCCTCTACCAAGCAACTCGGCTGATGCTCGAAGCAAGTCCTCAAATTTCAAATCCTTCACCACAGGATTTGAAAGAACTACAAGTGATGTAGAAGTCCTTCCACTTTCAGCAGATGTAATTGAGTACTCTGATCTTCTGCCACGAGTCTTAGACTCTGTTAAAACATCACTAGATTTGCTGCCATTCTCTGCTGATGTTCTCTCTTTTGCAGCATTGATATTTCTTTCTCTTTGCCTGCTTTTACTTACCAACTTTAAAGCAACCAGGATTAACACAATAGCTAGAACAATTATATAGCCCAGGTAGACGAGAAATGGATGCTTCGATGAACGCTTTCCTTTCCCTTTTGATGGTGAATCTGGCGGTGGGGCTAATGCTGGCGGTGTGGCCAGTGGCGGAGCTGATGGTGGGCATGCATTTGATAAAGGTGTTCCACATAGCTCAACATTACCAACAAAGCTGTCTGCAGGAAACTTGCCTTTGACATCAGGGACTGGACCGCTCAAATTGTTGTTTGAGACATTAAATTCCTCAAGATTAGAGAAATCCAAATGTGGTATTGAACCATTAAGCTGATTGTTTTGGACAAGGAACACCAAAAGGCCAGATATCCTGAACAGATCAGGAATCTCACCAGAGAACTCATTGTTGGATATGTCAAGTATTTTTAGGTTAACCAACCTTGACAGAGAAACAGGAATGCCACCTGAGAACAGGTTCCCATTTAAGTACAAGTGGGTTAAACTTCTGCAGTTTCCTATATCTTCCGATAACATTCCAACTATTTTGTTCCCTTTCAGGCTCAAAACAGTAAGAGAACTGGAAGTGCATAGAGAACTGGTATCAACTTTTCCAATAAAATTTAACCCTTCAAGAACTAGCTTAGAAACACGTTGTGACTTGCATGTAAGACCCTTCCATGTTCCATTACTAGGTCCATTACATGGGTCTGAAGCATTGTTCCAACCCCAACTGGGATCAGTTGGTGGATTACCTGCTGCAAGTATCTCCATGAACTTGAGTAATGCCTGCTTCACGTTTTCTGCTTCTGAATTTGCCATTGGAAAGATCAGAAAGATCGAAATGAGAAGCACCCGAATGGGAGCTCGATTATCCATTTTGCTGAACAAACCAAAGCCGGAGTTTTGTGAAGTCGTTCAGGAGAAAAATACGAGGGACCATACTACCATTCCCATTTTTTACTTGGAGATGACTGACTTGGAGTTGTTCTGGTAAAACAAGGAGAAGTTTACGAAGTTGCAATCTTATTGCTTCAAGCAGTTCTCAGTGCCAATTGGCTGAATACTGAGAGAGGTTACAAGGAACTGAATGCATTTGCGATAAGTTTGTGAATAAAGACAAAATGGCAGGCTCTCAGAGCCGGCATTTTGAGCTAGTAATGATTTCAACTCTAGACTCACCGTTGGCTCTTACCGATCTGAGATTGCTAATAATTATAGTATCAATTAATTATTGACGTATCTCCTTTTTGGTGGGTCATTATACCAACAGAAATATATAAATTATTAACGCTATAATTACGTAGGACAATTGCAGGATTTGCTTGTTGGAATTTTAAAGGTAAGGAAGAAGAATAAGAAGGGATAAGAAAAAGATTAAACAATAACACTTCTATGCATTTATTATTAAACTTGATTGTCTTATATAAGTAATGTGAATAAACAAGAATTCGATTGGAGGTTTCAATTTTCTCAATTGTATTCAGCTACCGAGTACATATATATATACATTTACATGTAAACTGATCCTAGCTATAATCACGCCTAATATTTGAAATTACATATTATTCTCCTCTAATCTTGCAACCGTTTTCTTGATGAGCTGCTGTTACAATCTTGTCTAGATATCCACACTGCTGAGATCACGCAAACAACGAATATTATATACCTTGGAGATAATATTGTACAACTAAGATATTGCCAGTTATGACTGGCGATGGATACTGCTAACACCCCCCCTTAAGCTAGGGGAATTGGAGAGGACACGCAGCTTGCCTCGCAATTCCGCAAAGCGGGAACTAGACAACGGTTTGGTAAAGATATTTGCAAGTTGATCCTGACTTGAGACATGTTTAACTTGAAGCTGACCAGAATGGCAGCGCTCACGAACAAAATGAAAATCACACTCGATGTGCTTGGTACGGGCCTTGAAAACCGGATTATGCGCAAGATACGCAGCGCCCATATTATCACACCAAATGACAGTAGGTGATTGGAGATTATGCCCAAGCTCACGCAATAGAGAGGTTAGCCATAGAACCTCGGTAGCAGCATTAACAACTGCCCGATATTCAGCCTCAGTGGAAGATCGAGCAACTGTAGGTTGCTTCTTAGATGACCAAGCCACCAAGTTCTTGCCCAAGAATGCAGCAAAGCCACCAGTGGAGCGACGATCCTCCTGATTGCCAGCCCAGTTCGCATCAGTGAAGATTTGTAGCTGAGAGGTGGAGCTGGGTACGATCAACAGACCTTGATCAATGGTTTCCTTCACATAACGCAGAACCCTCTTACAAATTTGCCAATGAGTAGTCGTTGGAGAAGACATGAATTGACTGAGGCGATTAACAGCAAATGATAAATCAGGTCGAGTGAGACATGCATATTGCAAGGCACCAACAGTGCGACGATAGATATAAGGATCAGAAATTGGCTCCCCATCAAATGCCGTGAACTGGGCATTGGTAGGCAAAGGTGTCTTGACGGGCTTAGCACCATCCATGTGTGTAAGTTGTAGTAAGTCACGAAGATATTTACGCTGAGACAATAAAATACCATAGCCATGAGGAATGATCTCAATACCAAGAAAAAATTTCAAAGTGCCAAGGTCTCGTAACTCAAACTCCTTGGATAAAACCTGAATAAATGACTTATTCAACGCATCACTACTGCCTGTCAGGATAATGTCATCAACATAGAGAAGCAGGTAAAGCACAAGACTATCATGGTGGAAAATAAATAGCGAGGGGTCTGAATGCGATGTCTGAAACCCCTTAGAAATCAAAAATTGGCTCAACCGGTTATACCAAGCACGGGGAGCTTGCTTAAGGCCATATAAAGACTTCTTTAACCGGCACACATAGTCAGGACAACGAGAATCAACAAAGCCTTGAGGCTGTGACATATAGACTGTCTCCTCGAGATTACCATTGAGAAATGCATTGGATACATCCAACTGTTGCATAGGCCAACGATGGGAGACAGCTAGTGAAAGAAGGAGACGTATTGTGGTAGACTTCACCACCGGAGAGAAAGTTTCCGAATAATCAATGCCTTCCTGTTGCGTGAATCTTTTGGCAACCAACCTTGCCTTGAGCCGGTCGACAGTCCCATCAGCATTGTGTTTGACACGATAAACCCATTTATTGCCAACAATATTAGCATGCGCAGGAGTTGGAACCAAGTCCCAAGTGCCATGTTTCAAAAGAGCAGAGATTTCATTACTCATTGCCTCCCGCCAACCGCTGTGTTTAACAGCCTGAGAATAACAAGTGGGCTCAATGACGTCAGATAGGCTACCGGAAGAAATAAGAGCAGAATTAAGAACTTTCTTCTTAGGAGCTGGACGAAGAACCATAGGGTGAGTTCGAACTGGGGGCACTGGTTGCCGGGGCAGAGGGGGCGATTGTAGCCCGTGCAAAGGAACAACCACAGACGGCAAGGAAGGACTAGAGGAGACCACAATAGTGGGAGAAGGCACTGTGGAGGACGAAGATACTGCCTGGTCAGAAGAATCACCAGAGGAAGGCGGCAATGAAAAAGAGCGGTCCACAGTTGGTAATGAAGGCACAACAGGAATAGGTGGCAGAGAAGATATAGTGAGCCATGGGCCAGAATCGAAATACTCAGGAGCGGATCCCAAGATGGACTGTTGTTGAACAGCTGCCTCGTGATAAAGAAACCTTGATTCATCAAACCTAGCATGTCTGCACACATATATTTTAGTAGTCCGAGGGTCAAAACAAATAGAGCCCAAATGATCAATAGATAAGCCCAAATACACACAAGCCGTGGACCTGAAAGCAAATTTATGAGTATGATAAGGCCGTAAAAGAGGATAAATGGTGAAGCCAAAAATACGAAGTGGTGTATAGTCAGGAACAGTGCCATAAAGTTTCTCAAACGGAGACTGAAGAGCTATGACTGGCGAGGGCAAACGATTAATAATATGAATGGCACTTGCAAAAGCATAGGACCAAAAACGTTGAGGAACCTTGGAATGAGCAAGGAGAGTCAACCCAATGTCCACAATGTGACGGATTTTCTGTTCTGCTGTGCCATTTTGCTTGTGAGTATGGGCACAAGCAATCCGATGCAGGATACCACAATCTTTGAGAAAGCCATTAACATTACGAAACTCACCACCCCAATCGGACTGAAAAGCCTTAATTTTTGAGCCAAACTGAAGCTCAACCATAGCCTTAAATTGAACAATCGCGGGAAAGACATCACTTTTCAACTTCAAAGGGTATAACCAAGAAAAATGAGAAAAATCATCAACTAACACCAAGAAATAACGATAACCATTGATAGACAACTGAGGTGCAGGACCCCACACATCAGCATGAATAAGATCAAACTTATTTGCGGTTACAGTGCCAGTCAAAGGCAAATTTATTCGACTAAGCTTGCCCAAGCAACAAGACTCACAAATCTGCTTGGGAGCTGTTTCTATTGAACACGGTAACTGAAACTTCCTGACAATATTTGAAACTGTGCCATAGTGAGCATGTCCCAATCGTGCATGCCAATCAGCCAAGCTAACTCTCTGAGCAACAAACGCCTGTGGAGACCGTTGAAGCATGCAATTTAACTTGTACACGCCGTCTTCAGCTAGACCTGTGAATATTGTTTGCCTGGTGGTTCGATCCTTAACAGCAAAATGATTATCGTGAAATTCGAAATAGCACTGATTATCTTTAGCAAAGCGATTTACTGATAATAGCTGACTCTTAAGTGTAGGAACATGTAAGATATGATTAAGCAATAGAGGTCTAGAGTTGGAGATAAAAGTTGACTGCCCAATGCGTTGGATTGGCATACCTGTGCCATTACCTATAATGACATTATCACTGCCTTTGTACTCCTTCGAGATCCCCAAACTAGCCAAATCAGGTGTCATATGGTGACTAGCAGCGCTGTCAGCTAGCCAATCCTTGGTCCTTGCAATCTGATCAGAAGTGGCGACATTAGCTGTTGGTGGTGTATAGTTCTGATCAAAGCGCTTCCTACAGGTGTTCGCTTGATGATTGTTGAGATTGCAAATTTGGCACGGATTAGGAAACCAGAACCTCTTGTTGTTGTTATTGAAGGTACCACCCTTTCCTTTATGATTGTTCTTTTGAAAAGCACCTGTGGTCTGGCGATATTGATTGTTGTTGTGTATGGCCATATTGGCGACAACAGGACTAGACTTTCTGGAATTTTGGAGAAGAATTTCATGTGCAATCAATCTGCCTGATAAATCATAAAAGGAGACCGGAGTTTTCTTGGCACTTAGTGAGGCAACAATAGAGTGATAATCAAGGGGAAACAATCTAAAAATGTTGGCGTTGAATTCAACTGGACTGATGGGAGTGCCCGAAGCCGCAAGGTCGTCAGCAATGGATTTGGCTTCCCTAAGAAATTGCACCATTGGTTTGTCATCTGGTGACAGATTTTGGAGTGCCATATGTAATTGAACTTGCCTGGCACTTAACCCTGCACCAAAAGCTTCAGCGAGAGCCTTTCACGCCTCAAAAGAAGTGTCAAGACCGGTGGCATAAGGAAAAGCCTCTTCGGTGAGGGAGGAGAGGATCCAGCTGAGAAGCAACTGATCTTGTTGAACCCACTGCACATATACAAGATTGGGTTCTAAGGCGTTGGTTGTGGAGTTCATGAGTAATGGCTTAGGTGGAGCAGTGTCATCTATGTGAGATGTGAGATTATAGCACCTTATAATCGGCTTGAATTGAGTTTTCCAGATCAAGTAATTTATTGGTATCAATTTAATGGAAAAGGTTAGCTGGGCATGTGGTAGTGTAGTGTTAACGGTAGGAAGGGCGAGACTGGAAGAATTGGTAACCTGATTTGGAAGTGGAGAAGAAGAAGGAAAATTTGTGGGTTGCTGGGAAGTTGACGAGTCCATGTTAGGCTCTGATACCATGTGAATAAACAAGAATTCGATTGGAGGTTTCAATTTTCTCAATTGTATTTAGCTACCGAGTACATATATATACACATTTACATGTAAACTGATCCTAGCTATAATCACGCCTAATATTTGAAATTACATATTATTCTCCTCTAATCTTGCAACCGTTTTCTTGATGAGCTGCTGTTACAATCTTGTCTAGATATCCACACTGCTGAGATCACGCAAACAACGAATATTATATACCTTGGAGATAATATTGTACAACTAAGATATTGCCAGTTATGACTGGCGATGGATACTGCTAACACCCCCCCTTAAGCTAGGGGAATTGGAGAGGACACGCAGCTTGCCTCGCAATTCCGCAAAGCGGGAACTAGACAACGGTTTGGTAAAGATATTTGCAAGTTGATCCTGACTTGAGACATGTTTAACTTGAAGCTGACCAGAATGGCAGCGCTCACGAACAAAATGAAAATCACACTCGATGTGCTTGGTACGGGCCTTGAAAACCGGATTATGCGCAAGATACGCAGCGCCCATATTATCACACCAAATGACAGTAGGTGATTGGAGATTATGCCCAAGCTCACGCAATAGAGAGGTTAGCCATAGAACCTCGGTAGCAGCATTAACAACTGCCCGATATTCAGCCTCAGTGGAAGATCGAGCAACTGTAGGTTGCTTCTTAGATGACCAAGCCACCAAGTTCTTGCCCAAGAATGCAGCAAAGCCACCAGTGGAGCGACGATCCTCCTGATTGCCAGCCCAGTTCGCATCAGTGAAGATTTGTAGCTGAGAGGTGGAGCTGGGTACGATCAACAGACCTTGATCAATGGTTTCCTTCACATAACGCAGAACCCTCTTACAAATTTGCCAATGAGTAGTCGTTGGAGAAGACATGAATTGACTGAGGCGATTAACAGCAAATGATAAATCAGGTCGAGTGAGACATGCATATTGCAAGGCACCAACAGTGCGACGATAGATATAAGGATCAGAAATTGGCTCCCCATCAAATGCCGTGAACTGGGCATTGGTAGGCAAAGGTGTCTTGACGGGCTTAGCACCATCCATGTGTGTAAGTTGTAGTAAGTCACGAAGATATTTACGCTGAGACAATAAAATACCATAGCCATGAGGAATGATCTCAATACCAAGAAAAAATTTCAAAGTGCCAAGGTCTCGTAACTCAAACTCCTTGGATAAAACCTGAATAAATGACTTATTCAACGCATCACTACTGCCTGTCAGGATAATGTCATCAACATAGAGAAGCAGGTAAAGCACAAGACTATCATGGTGGAAAATAAATAGCGAGGGGTCTGAATGCGATGTCTGAAACCCCTTAGAAATCAAAAATTGGCTCAACCGGTTATACCAAGCACGGGGAGCTTGCTTAAGGCCATATAAAGACTTCTTTAACCGGCACACATAGTCAGGACAACGAGAATCAACAAAGCCTTGAGGCTGTGACATATAGACTGTCTCCTCGAGATTACCATTGAGAAATGCATTGGATACATCCAACTGTTGCATAGGCCAACGATGGGAGACAGCTAGTGAAAGAAGGAGACGTATTGTGGTAGACTTCACCACCGGAGAGAAAGTTTCCGAATAATCAATGCCTTCCTGTTGCGTGAATCTTTTGGCAACCAACCTTGCCTTGAGCCGGTCGACAGTCCCATCAGCATTGTGTTTGACACGATAAACCCATTTATTGCCAACAATATTAGCATGCGCAGGAGTTGGAACCAAGTCCCAAGTGCCATGTTTCAAAAGAGCAGAGATTTCATTACTCATTGCCTCCCGCCAACCGCTGTGTTTAACAGCCTGAGAATAACAAGTGGGCTCAATGACGTCAGATAGGCTACCGGAAGAAATAAGAGCAGAATTAAGAACTTTCTTCTTAGGAGCTGGACGAAGAACCATAGGGTGAGTTCGAACTGGGGGCACTGGTTGCCGGGGCAGAGGGGGCGATTGTAGCCCGTGCAAAGGAACAACCACAGACGGCAAGGAAGGACTAGAGGAGACCACAATAGTGGGAGAAGGCACTGTGGAGGACGAAGATACTGCCTGGTCAGAAGAATCACCAGAGGAAGGCGGCAATGAAAAAGAGCGGTCCACAGTTGGTAATGAAGGCACAACAGGAATAGGTGGCAGAGAAGATATAGTGAGCCATGGGCCAGAATCGAAATACTCAGGAGCGGATCCCAAGATGGACTGTTGTTGAACAGCTGCCTCGTGATAAAGAAACCTTGATTCATCAAACCTAGCATGTCTGCACACATATATTTTAGTAGTCCGAGGGTCAAAACAAATAGAGCCCAAATGATCAATAGATAAGCCCAAATACACACAAGCCGTGGACCTGAAAGCAAATTTATGAGTATGATAAGGCCGTAAAAGAGGATAAATGGTGAAGCCAAAAATACGAAGTGGTGTATAGTCAGGAACAGTGCCATAAAGTTTCTCAAACGGAGACTGAAGAGCTATGACTGGCGAGGGCAAACGATTAATAATATGAATGGCACTTGCAAAAGCATAGGACCAAAAACGTTGAGGAACCTTGGAATGAGCAAGGAGAGTCAACCCAATGTCCACAATGTGACGGATTTTCTGTTCTGCTGTGCCATTTTGCTTGTGAGTATGGGCACAAGCAATCCGATGCAGGATACCACAATCTTTGAGAAAGCCATTAACATTACGAAACTCACCACCCCAATCGGACTGAAAAGCCTTAATTTTTGAGCCAAACTGAAGCTCAACCATAGCCTTAAATTGAACAATCGCGGGAAAGACATCACTTTTCAACTTCAAAGGGTATAACCAAGAAAAATGAGAAAAATCATCAACTAACACCAAGAAATAACGATAACCATTGATAGACAACTGAGGTGCAGGACCCCACACATCAGCATGAATAAGATCAAACTTATTTGCGGTTACAGTGCCAGTCAAAGGCAAATTTATTCGACTAAGCTTGCCCAAGCAACAAGACTCACAAATCTGCTTGGGAGCTGTTTCTATTGAACACGGTAACTGAAACTTCCTGACAATATTTGAAACTGTGCCATAGTGAGCATGTCCCAATCGTGCATGCCAATCAGCCAAGCTAACTCTCTGAGCAACAAACGCCTGTGGAGACCGTTGAAGCATGCAATTTAACTTGTACACGCCGTCTTCAGCTAGACCTGTGAATATTGTTTGCCTGGTGGTTCGATCCTTAACAGCAAAATGATTATCGTGAAATTCGAAATAGCACTGATTATCTTTAGCAAAGCGATTTACTGATAATAGCTGACTCTTAAGTGTAGGAACATGTAAGATATGATTAAGCAATAGAGGTCTAGAGTTGGAGATAAAAGTTGACTGCCCAATGCGATGAATTGGCATACCTGTGCCATTACCTATAACGACATTATCACTGCCTTTGTACTCCTCCGAGATCCCCAAACTAGCCAAATCAAGTGTCATATGGTGACTAGCAGCGCTGTCAGCTAGCCAATTCTTGGTCCCTGCAGTCTGATCAGAAGTGGCGACATTAGCTGTTGGTAGTGTATAGTTCTGATCAAAACGCTTCCTACAGGTGTTCGCTTGATGATTGTTGAGATTGCAAATTTGGCACGGATTAGGAAACCAACGCCTCTTGTTGTTGTTGGTGAAGGTACCACCCTTTCCTTTATGATTGTTCTTTGGAAAAGCACCTGTGTTCTGGCGATATTGATTGTTGTTGTGTCTGGCCATATTGGCGACAGCAGGACTAGACTTTCTGGAATTTTGGAGAAGAATTTCATGTGCAATCAGTCTGCCTGATAAATCAGAAAAGGAGACTAGAGTTTTCTTGGCACTTAGTGAGGCAACAATAGAGTGATAATCAGGGGGCAACAATCTAAAAATGTTGGCGTTGAATTCAGCTGGACTGATGGGAGTGCCTGAAGCCGCAAGCTCGTCAGCAATGGATTTGGCTTCCCTAAGAAATTGCGCCATTGATTTGTCATCTGGTGACAGATTTTGGAGTGCCATATGTAATTGAACTTGCCTGGCACTTGACCCTGCACCAAAAGCTTCAGCGAGAGCCTTCCACGCCTCAAAAGAAGTGTCAAGACCGGTGACATAAGGAAAAGCCTCTTCGGTGAGGGAGGAGAGGATCCAGCTGAGAAGCAACTGATCTTGTTGAACCCACTGCACATATACAGGATTGGGTTCCAAGGCGTTGGTTGTGGAGTTCATGAGGAATGGCTCAGGTGGAGCAGTGCCATCTACGTGAGATGTGAGATTATAGCACCTTATAATCGGCTTGAATTGAGTTTTCCAGATCAAGTAATTTGTTGGTCTCAATTTAATGGAAAAGGTTAGCTGGGCATGTGGTAGTGTAGTGTTAACAGTAGGAAGGGCGAGACTGGAAGAATTGGGAACCTGATTTTGAAGTGGAGAAGAAGAAGGAAAATTTGTGGGTTGCTGGGAAGTTGACGAGTCCATGTTAAGCTCTGATACCATGTAAATAAACAAGAATTCAATTGGAGGTTTCTATTCTCCCATTGTATTCAGCTACTGATTACATATATATACACAA
>JANZXV010236334.1:0-15832 GCA_027576455.1 Erythroxylum roigii | reverse complement strand
ATAATTTATTGAAAATTGTTTCAACTAAAATTTGTTAAATGAGTCAAGATAATTAGAAATACTTTTCAATTGAATTTGAAAATTATTTTCAAATCAAATCAAATTTTTATTTGGAATAAAAATTTAATTGGAGTTAAATAATGGGTTTAATATAACTTAATTATCCAAAGAGTTGGAAATATTATTTTAAATTATAAAGATCAATAATTAGAATAAAATAAAGCTTGATATTTTATACATATAATTTGATTATGATTGCATAAGTTGCATACTTTATGTATATGTTTAATATATATATTAGATGCATGTTAAATTGCATGTTTATAAACGTCATATTATTATATGTAATTTTGTGTTTGATGATACTATTTGAAAATTAAATCCTTCGTATATTAAGTACACGTTCTAAACACGATTCTTGCTTCTATTATTTAAACATAAAACTAGAGCTTTATCTATCGTAAGGATTATTGAGATACTTAAGGTCTCTTTAACTCGAATATGTTTTATCTTAAATTAATAAGTCCTACCTAACTAAATTTGTATAATTTGGATAAGTGACTTATGATCATATGAATTTATAGGCAAAGTAAGGAATAACATAACATATAAGATATGTTTTGGCAAGAGTTGTCATCTAACAAATCTAGAAGTCACATAAGATGAGATAAATAAAGTTTTATTTTTAAAATAAAGTTTGAATTTAATTATAGCAAAAGCTATTACACGATCCTAGAGGAGAATCATACACCTTAAATCAAGTGAAGCTAAACTAAACATGATATACATCAAAAAACAAAAATTTACATCAGAGCAACCAGCTTACTCTAATTTTTGGCTAGTTGTGTTTTGCTTATCATTGGCAATAATAACAACTCTGATCAAGTTCACAATTTTCTTAGCACAATTCCTCACTCTTGTATAATCTCTTGTTCCTTTCTCTCCAAATGGAATAAATGACCATTTGGAAGGAGGTCTTGATGATTACACTATTCCTCTGACTTGATTTGATGCACCTTATGATAATAAATAAAGTTATTTTCTACCTAATTTAAGTTTAGTTAGTTTATTGAGTGACTTAAGGTCATCTAAATTTTGAATGAGATTCTAACCCACTAGAAAGATTAAAGTATTCTTATCGAATAGTAATAAAGGCTATTATTTAGAGTAAAATAGTGGGAGTAACTAAATATATGATTAAAGTCCTAATTTTATTTGGTAATCATGACATTAAACCTATTACTTGTGTTTCTTACATTTATAGTTTGTTCATAAATTATCTTTGTTTAGCATAGTTGATACTAAAATAGTGATCCAAATTTCTTGAACATGAGTTATGTTTCAGAAGAGTTCTTAAACTTTGATAGAAAAGTTGTATGTCCATTATGTAATTTGCTATTGATAATTGTTGAGGATTTAGTGTTAAAAGTTTTAGAGATATGTCAAAATCATATGAATGTCAAATTGTAATAACATTTTGAGTTGACTAATGTCTTATAAAATTTTAATGATCATATTTAAGATGTATGTCAACACCATAATAGTATGATACAAGAGGGTGCATAAAAATGGTATAGTACATTGATGAAATTGTTCCAATCAATTTAGCCTACTAAAAGCATAAACATGGACTACAATTAAAGACTTTGCTATAGAATGTTAATAGTTATCATTATCATTGAAGGAAATGATTGCATGAATTTTCTTACCTATACGAAATATGATAGAGATTATATATATTTCTATTTCATACTTATAAGTATTTGATATTGAATTTTGATTCAACTTATTGTAATGTTTAAAGCATGATAAGAAATAGAATGTTGAAAAAAAGTAGTTAATCTAGATTTATATAAATAGTTTGTATATGTTAGACCAAGGTAGACTTAAAGTTAACATAAGTGATCATAATACAAAGTTAGATAATCTATATTATCATTTTATGCCATATTGGTTAAATCAACATGGTGAGCATCATAAAGTTACATACAAGGATATATGTATCCTTTTGATTATGAATCATATGAAACTTGTGAAGCTTGTTAAGTTGAAGAATAACCAAATCAACCTTTGGTGAAAAAATGATGATGGTATTAAATTGTTAAATATATATATATGTGATTTATTGGATGAAATAACAATTCATAAAAGAATGGTTTTTATATTTTGTTAGAAGTACGATAACTTTATGTGATACACTCATATGATTAAATGAAATATTGATTTAAAATTTTGAATTGTTTAAATATTTAAATCTAAGTAGAAATTAAGCATTAAAAATGCTGAAGCACTTCGATGAGATTTAAATTTTTTTGTTTATCTACAGAGAATGAGATTCTCTAATGAATATCTTTACAAATAAATTCTATAAGAGTATTGATTTGCATAAGGAGGAAAAATACAATATAAGATATTGTATAATACAATATTTATTTCTTCTATAGCTAAGCCTAATATAATAACTTACCTTTGATAGTTTGAATTCAATCAATTAACAAGATTTCATAATATATATGAAATTGTAAGAATTTGAAAAAGTCAAAGTTAGTGATTTAGGGATGTGATGCTTAGTTAAAGTATATATTATGCACCAAGTTTAAAACTAAATTGAATAATAGAAGATTGTGAGATATCTGTTAGATATAATCTTACAGACTCATTAAGTAAAGTATTCATTTCAGTTTACATTTATAGGAGAATGGTTCTTATAATAAGTAGTGTGAGTGAGAAGAAGTTTGAAATTTTCAAATCTCACGATAATAGATCCAATTAGAACTAGTCCCTTTGTTGATACATTTGATCTATAGTTGAAAGGCTACGAGACATTAAAGATTCACTTTCAAGATGAATTCAAAGAGTTTCTTTTGGAGATGATTGTGAATTTATCATGTCTACAAAAAGGTTAGTGGGAACATAATTGTCCTCATCAGTGGGAGTATGTAAAGACATATAATTTGTATTTTTAATTGTTAAAAATATAATTATTCAAGAACAATTCATATTGGATATGAAAAAGATAACAACTTAATTATGGGAATTAGGTATAAAGATAGAATAGAAGTTTTTTACCTATTCTACTTCATGTACATAAACAATATACTAAAGGTGTTTAGTATTTAAGATATCTTATACTTGTGAATTATTAAAGATATCAATTATTCTATGCATGAGTTAATATTTTACTTCAAAATTATAAGGAGATTAACTTTAGAAGTGAATCCTAGTTAAGATATAATTTACTTGGAACAATATTATTTTGAGATTAGAAATGTTCCAAGGTAGCATTAATTGCTAATCAGGCCATAATCATTTTTCAATTAATAAAGTGATTAATTAGAGCAATAAGTTATGTAATGAACATAGTATAGTTTCTTGCATTGTTTAGATAGTAATGTACTGTAGAATATTAGAGCCATTAGGCATGCGAAAAAAGCTAAGGTCTCATCAAATATCCAAATATGTATTTAGCCACTTTCTCTTAATTATGATGATAATTAAGATGAAAGTTACAAGATTTAAGTAAGTGCTCACTATAGAGAACCTAGTAGAAATCTCTCACCAAACCACTGTCCTGACAGTAGCATGATTGTAATATGGTGATATGGTATTAAATAGTTAAGCGATTGGTTTAATGCAATTAGAAGATTGTAGGTTTATATTCTACAACCAATAATTGGTTGTAGCTTAGTAATATAATAATTTAAAGGCATTCTTTATCTTATATATATTTAGATTTATATGACTAGCCTAATTTATATGGTTCCAGGTAAGTATGACCAATTATTATCTATGCTGATCATTTAGCATTTAAGTACATCCTATGTAAGAAGAAGTATGCTTAGCATTAGGAGGCCATGCTTAGGCATGAGTGGTTCAAAGCCTTACTGGGCCCAAACTAATCCTAATTAATTATTTTTTAATTTAAAATTTTTAGAACAACATAATTTTCATTTTACTTGACATTTTTAGGTGTTGGCCTGGGTTAGGCTAGGTAGCTCTAGCTTGACCCAAAGCTTTCAAACTAAAAAAGCTCAAATCAGCATGAAGCTATTTATCTGAAGCTGAGCCCATTGAATTTGGGCTAGGTTGATTAGGTTAGGAAAAATTTACCATCCCTGAGAAGGAGGCCAAGCCATCTTTCCATATTAAAACAGGAATATGATGATAATAAATAAGATAAGAAACCAATAGATAAAACTTTCTCAAATGATTAATTGCTTATTGTTTCAAAGGTGGAAGTTTTATGGTATGCATATTTCATGAATTTTCTTGCATGTGGAGTCGTGCCACCTAATTTGAGCTACCAATAAAAGAAGAAGTTCTTCTTAAACATTAAAATAACTATTAGGATGAGCATCTTCTATTTAAGCTGTGTTAATGGAATTTTCAAAAGGTCTTTACCCAAAGATGAAATGCAAAGTATCAATTTTCACTACTATGCTTCATCTTATAATGGTCATGTTAGTTCCTAAACAATAGTTGCTAAGATTCTACAAGCGATTTTTTATTTGCTAACTCTCTTCAATGATGTTCATATACATGTATATATATGTGATCGATGCCAAAAAACCAAGAATATTTTCAAAAGGGATTAGATGTTTCTTAATAAAATATAGAGGTTAAGATATTTAACATTTTGGGAATAGATTTCATTGGCCCCTTTCCATCATCATATATTAACAAATACTTTCTTGTAGTGGTGGATCACGTTTCCAAATGGTAGTAGTTATGGTATCACCAGCTAATGTCACTAAGGTGGTAGCAAAGCTTTTTAAGAAAGTGATATTCCCTAGTTTTAGTGTTCCTAGACTTGTAATAAGTGATAGGGTCATACATTTCACTAAATAAAAACTTAAGGCCTTCTTGAGAAAGTATGGAGTGAATCATAGGATTGCCTTGGGATAGCATTCTTAAATCAGTGGTTAAATGGAAGTTTCTAATTAGGAAATCAAGAGTATCTTTGAGAAGAAGATCATTATGTTAATGAAAGATTGGGAAATGAAATTGGTTGAACCATTATTGTCCTATCGTATAGCATCTAAGACTTATATCGTTAGGGCACCATTTAAGTTGATTTATGTGAAATCCTATCACCTTCTAATTGGAGTATATAAACTCTACTGGGCAATTAAGGCCCTTAATTTTGAATTAAAGGACGTCGATCAATGATAACTACTTTAACTCTATAAGCTTAATAAGCTGAGAATAGACACCTATGAGAATGCCAAGGTCTATAAGGCGATGACTAAACATTAGCACAAAAAAGATCCTTTATAAGGAGTTTCACAAAGGAGACGGGGTACTTCTCTTTAAGACTTGATTGAAAATTTTCTCAAGTAAGTTAAAGTCATTGAGGTTTAGACCATTCTAAGAGTAGACAGTCTTTCCATATGGAGTTATAGAGGTATATATGGTAGGAGATACAATAAAAAATAGAGCTAAATATGTCCTTTCTGATTCTTTTATAGATCCTAAATGAAGAAAAAAGGGGTTGAGCTTGTAATCTAAAACAAGCACTTGTTGGAAGGTAATTGAACACTTTTTTACCTTTTATGCTTTAGAATCTGGTGTTCTTAGCTATTTAATTTATTATTTATTTATTTCTTTAGTGTCATTATTATTTTCTTGATCTTATGTTGATAAATCTTTGTTGAAATCTCATGCTTAAGTGTTTAAAGTTAGGGTATTTTTTAGTTTTTCTAAGTTTTTAGGCTAATATAGGCCTACGTAGACTTGTACAAGCACCATGTTCCTACCCTACCTTTTCTATTTATTCCTTTGCATTTAATTCAAATAACATGCCATTGTGTCTATTAACATGCACTCCTGTTCTTTTAGTACACAACCTTTACATGTATTGTGTAATATCTATGTATTGCCTTATAAAAGCGTGTCTAGCCTATATTTTCTCATTCTCCACTTTGTTCCTCATCTTTTTTTCTCTGAATTCCCAATTTTTCCTTAGGTTTTTAGAGTGATAACCAACCCCTAACCCCTCCCATACCATATATAGTTCACTCTAATGCTTGCTTTTAGTTTTCTTCACCATATTTTTTAGCATCATCTTGGTATTTTTCCTACTACATCCCTAATTTTATCATTTTGACGCATTAAAAATAGTTTAAAGTTATGAATTATGTCTTGTGCTTAACTGTTGATTAAATATCCATTATATCTTATTTTTATGGTGCTAGGAAAATGTATGTTATATATGGTGTAAGATGCTTAGTATAAATTATTTAGGTTGTTTTAGTACGTTTAGTTTACGAGATTGATTGGTGTAGTCTCTGGACTAGGATAAAGGATACCAGAAGTTCAAAGTTTTACATTATAGGAAGTTAGTGATGGTTATACTAAGCATGAACAACGAATACACAAATATGAGAATATTATAGGCTTCATTAATATCTCATTTAGTGGTTCATTATTACATTTCATATTTTTCTACATTATTCTCTACACTATATATATATATATATTGATGTTAATAATTATTTTTTGAGGGCTTATTAATATTTGTCTTCAAATATCACATTATGACGAGAATTTAGGGACCATCAAGACCGCCTAGGAGATATGCACAACCACTATTGTTTAAGAGGGCTAGAGTGGATTCTACTACCTCTACATCATGCACTACTACTATGAGGACATAAGTTTTAAGGATGAAACATAGGCTAGCACAGGCTCCATCAACACGACTACTACCTCCAATAGAGCCACAAGCATCAGTAGAGCTATAAGAGCAGCTAGATCACCTGATACTACATTTTGAGATGGTGCCACAATATAAGATATACTAGACCTTATGGGCTCGTCAGATTGAGGCACTCATATTCATTGATTCATATGTGATAAGGAAGGTGAATCTCATTATTGACATACACTAGATTATGTGTTTTGAAGGGTAATTTAACATATTTGACTTATATGATCCAATCTATTAGGAGCTAACATTAGAGTTCATATACATGCTGGAGGTTGATGACACAAAGACATCATGAGGGGACACATATATCTTTAAGTTCAAATTAGGAGGAATGGAACATACCTTTAGTTATAACTAAGTTTCTGTATACACTAGTTTTTATATAGAGAAGTATGTGGAGATTTTGACACCAAGTAGGATCTCCTTAGACTAGGACCAGTCAGATACAAATTCATGTAGCTATTAGTAGTCAATGGCCATTATGCATCCATACCATCTTACCAAATATAACATATTAGGATTTAGATTCCTAACAATACAATTTTTGCACAAGTTCTTAGTGCATTCATTGTGTGCGAGGAGGGAGAATACTAAAGTGAGGAGTAAAAGGGACGTCTTCCTAATCTAATCCATATGCTAGAGGAAGAGTTGGCTCTATCAAGATAACTTTGGGATTATTGTAAAACCATATAGATGGAGAACTAAATACATTTATTGGAAAACAATATAGTAAGGATCACGCAACACTTAGGAGTATAAATTCTACCTTCACCAGTATAAATAGAGGAGTCAGCTATGCATGAGGAGATAAAACACTAGCATGTAGAGTTTGAGGATGATGGAGGAGTGCCAAATGAGGCTAAAGACCTTGAGGAGTCAGTCAAAGAGGAAAATGTTGAAGATGGAAATTTTAATGAGTCATAAGAGATTTTCACACGGATAGGAGAGAAGACTACTATTCCTACTGACGATACGAGTACAATGGCTATAGAGTCCTCAATTGGGAGCTTTATAGAGATGATTTCATTTGATGATATAGAGAACCAACAGGTAATAATTCCTTATGTGCCACCAGATATGATTTCACCTCCTCCATAAGATTAATGATCAATCTACTGTATTTTTTATTTTTTATTTTTTATTTTCAATTTTCTGATTACTCTTAATCATATATGTACGTATGCTTTTTGGTACTACTGCTTCCTTTTAACTTACTTTTTGTTAGATTTCTCCCTATATTCAATTTACATTTTAATGACAAATCAATATAATGGAACATTTTTAAAGACTTAGAACATATGACTTAATTTAAATAAGTTCAAATCCTCTATTATCTCTATGATAGATGAATATTTGACTATATTTTTACACCTATATTTGATGTATTTTACTTGATATTTTACTTTTTGTATAGTTAGTACTTAATTCACTCCGAGTGTGTTTATAAGGTATAATTTTTTCACGGACTTAAAGGAGAAGAATTCAGATAAAAACACGATATAAAACAAATAATCGAAGAACAAAAGGGATGGATGGCCATGCATCACCCCCTGCATTTCTCCCAAGCCGTGCAAAATCACTATTTAAAGTGTTTTTGGAGATACACTGTAACATCCCACTTCCATAGAGCACATACCTGACATTCCAAAGAACATTCGAGCACATACCCTATAGAAGCGGCATATTAGAGCAGTCATGTCACTTATCGTGGCATCATATAGAACAGAAACATTTCAGAAAAACTAAATTCTCTCATTTCATTCATAAACATAAGTATACATTGTCATTACAGTACATAATCCACATATATACATTACCAATAACATCGAAGAGTTTGCTACTCTTTACAAGACGTTCTATATAAAGTGGAATGTTAAACCAAAATATCCTATATAGACTTTTTAGCGTCAGCTGACTGACCTTTAAGCCATTCTTGCTCTAAAACACAAGTAATAGATTTATACTTGATTTGCTTAGGAGTTGGAACTCCTTTGAACCTGAAAAACAACATTGAAATTTTGATGAGTTTGTGAACTCAGTGAGTGAACTATCATTGATGTGCTCACTTATATCAGCACTTAATAACACATATATAGTCCAATTTACCAAATATGTCATATAAATGAGTAATTCACATCTTATCACATACTTCATTGATTTTAACCATTCAGTATTTCATCCCAGTTCAATGGGCATTTTAATTTAATTAGTGAATATGGTATATCCATTCAATCATTTAATAAATAAGGATGCATATGTAAATGCACATGTGACTCCACTTCATTTATACTTTGTTGTGATTGAGCGTCTATTTAACTATCTCGTATCTTTTGTAGATACCGGGCTTATTTTATATACTGTCCCGCACCCATTATAGATACTGGGCTCATTGATAACTAAGTTTGCAACTCTTTGTGCAAATTTATGAGCTTTAAGCTCTTTTTCACTTAGGTCACTCCGATCATAACTCCTTTATCTGTCCATGCATTTTAATGTAATGAGATGCAACAATTCACATATGATGCATTCATTATTTCACATTCGATATATTCCAATCATATATCACATTCTTCGGATCTAAGTCCAGAATTCAACATTCAGTTGAGAACACATATTTCTATATTCTCATACATTTACAAAACACTTCCAATACATTCCCGAATATCATCTCCCTGGACAATTGATGGTCCGGAATTATCACAATCACATAAGTAGTAATTTAATAACTAAATTTTAAATAAAGCAACTAGATTATGGTGATAGAACATCGAGGTTGACTCATAATAAGCTTCAAATTGCTATTTCCTCGACGATCTGGCAATGTCTAAATGCAGTCGGTCAATTTGTGCTTTTATATCATGCAATACACACACACACACATATATATATATTACTAACTTGTTTAATCAAACGAATACTCAATCATACACATGTATATGCGTCCCTGGGTATGTATCCTTATTCACAAATCTTGCTTATTCATTCATTATAGTTTGTATATAACTTATTGGCGATTAGATCAATGCCTTAAGGCATCTCGAATACTTTAAATTCATTCAATCAAACATTTATCCATCCCTTCCTAACGTTCTATACTCACAACACTTTCCAAACTCTCATTCAATCATATCTAATTCATGACCTATATCCCTTGCATCACATTTGCATTCATAAGAACACCTTCATTTCTTTAATAACTCGTACTTCCCAAATTTATATACATTGATATCAAATAATCCATTCCTTAATTCTAACATCAATTATCAACTTAAACTTATTAAACGCTTAATCAATCAAACAAATAACCATCTAGGTTCATTTCAAACCTTAATCAAATCCAAATATACCAAGGTAAAGTAACTTATCCTTAGTTGGTTCAACAATCACACAAAACAGAGTTTTCACTTCCCAAGCATTTCCCACGATCGTGGAAAACAAAAACTTTTCTCCTCCAAGGCATTTCTTACGATCATAGGTAGAAGCTCATGCTGCTTCCACAATCGTGGGAAATGCCTTGGAGAAGAAAAGTTTCTGTTTTGTCTTTCCTCGATCATGGTTAGATAACCATGATCGTGTGCTACTTTCACGATCATAGAATTGGTGAACAGATGGTTCACCATCCCTTCCCTTCAATCTTTTTCCAAATTTTAATACCATTATACTAATTTATTAATCATACCTTAATTATACCAAAATTATACTTTATTTCATCGTCAATTTCTATCATCAATTCCAACTCATAAATCATAGTCTTTCATGCATCATAATCAAAATAGAACTATCATTTACCTTCATACATATAACCCTAACTTATCAATTTCTGGAACACTCCCAATATATCCATTTTCTGCATAGTTACATCATCATTTACACTTTAAATCTCAACCTAAACCATCCATATAATCCATTATTTTCAAGCATAAAAGACAAAACAGAAACCATACATTCATTCATCAAATTCCAACACATCTCATCTTCAACCCGACACGCAATTCATCTCAACTCATCCCTAACCAATCTTTATAGATGTTATGCTCACATATAACTTAATAAGGTAATCAAATACTTACTTATTTATCTCAATATTTCCTTAATCGACAAGTTAAGCAAGTCTCCCAAGCATCAAACATACATTAAGAACAAGATAGGATTGAAGGGCTTCAATTTACAAGATGAAGGCTACATAAGTTTTGGCAAAATTCAAGGTTATGGAGGTTGTGTGAGGGTGTTGATGGTAAGGAGAAGAGGAAGAGAGCGTCTAACCAAAAACATGAAAGAAGGTGGTCTTTCAAGTGTGAAAATCGTGGTTGTAGGTGTGTGGAGGAGAAGGTGGACACATGTCATGCCAATTGTCAAATGGAGAACCATGTTATGTGTCTTCCTTTTACATTACTAATTGTCATTCCATAACTAGTCAACTTGTAGTTTAATCACTAGGCCATATGTCATTCAACTATACCACCATTTGTCACTCATGGATTCAAGCCATTTGTCACTCTATTATTGATGCCACATGTCACCATCTCATAGGCTCTTCAACTTAAATTCCCATGTATCATTTTATCATGCCCTTTTAATATTTTCCTAGTGTAAATGTACATAACAACACTTAATCAATCACCCAATTGTGAATTTAAAAAATTCCAATTCACTAATTTTAGTCCATTAAACCAAAATTCAAGACATGATCAACTCACAATCACGAAATCATAACATAAACATTTAAAATCTTTGTAACATAACTAAATCATAATTCATGTGTGTATGTGAATATGAAGCATATAAATGAAATGCACTTTATGTATTCTCATATGATATGACTCATATGACTTAATATAGCAGATAAATTCCTAAGTGTAGGAATGGGCTATTACATATAATGTATAACAACATCTTTTAGTGTTCTGATAAATGGAGAACAATCTCATCTATTCATGGTTGGAAGAGAGGTCAAGCAAGGAGACCCTCTTTCTCCTTTCTAGTTCTACATTTGTATAGAAATTCTAAATAGAATCACTTACATTAACATTAGGAAGGTTCCTTTATTTAGATTTCATAAAAAACTGAAGCAAACTAAAGATATTTAACCTCTCATTTATAGATAACTTACTTTTATTTGCAAGGATGATGCCAAATTAGTAAAGCTCTTAATGAATTATATCCTTTCTTTTAACAAACAATTAGGCCTCAAAATAACTAATAGAAAAGCTACATATTGCTCTCAATTGACGTTAACTCTTTAGCTTAAAAACTCTCCAATTCATCTAGTTTAGTAATCAAAAACCTCTCATTCAAATATATGGGAATTCGTATCTCAACCAAAAGGCCAATGTATGGTGTATGTTAGGCTTTGTTTGATATAGTTAATAAGAGAATCAATCATTGGAGCAATAAGAGTTTAACCTATGCAAAGAGACTTTAACTCATTCAATCTATCATAAGAAACCTTTATGTTTACTGGATTTTACATATAGAACTTTCTAAAAGTATCACAAAATATTTAAAGAGAATGATGTTGAACTTTCTCTAGATAAGCAATGCTCACATGAAATCTAATGCCAAAGTTAACTTAATAGACATTGACTTGCCAAAAGATGAAGGGGACTTTGAGTTTATCTATAATAGAGTACTTCTTACAAAGAGAATATAAAGACTTCTTATTGACAAGGAATCTCTATAGGTGCAATAGATCCATTGATAATTTTTAAAGAATCAAAGTCTAAAGGAAATAAAGTAAAAAACTAATATCTTATGGACAATGATGCAAATCTTTATGCTTAGGAAAAAGATGTGTTAGGAGATTGAACACAAGATCAACAATGGAAAAGGCATATGGTTTTAGCTTAATAATTAGAGTGAAAAGGATCTCCCATTTAAGTCTTTAGGGTCGAGGAGCTTATAATAGACAATGAATGGCATATAAAGTTTAAAAAAACTCTCATCCATTCAAGAAAATGTTCGTAGATATAACCCCTATCAACTAACTAATGATTGCATAAAGTGGTAAAAACATCCTTCCGGTTTGCTCACAAACAAATCCTACTATTAAGTGTTTAGAAACTCCACACTTAACTAAAGGAACCTAGTATGATTTAGATAATGTCCCCCAATCCATCTTTCATATTATGACTTGCAATTAATAATAGACTGAACACTTTAGATAGAATAAAGAGCTCTCAAATCACAGGCACAAAATGCAAACTTTATAATATAAGTAACAAATCTAAAGATCATATATTCTTTAAATGTAATTGCACTAAAGGATTATAGATGAGAATATAGTTACCATGTAACCATCATTATAATGAGGATGATTAAGAAGAAAGAGTTCATTAGTTTATCAAAAGACAACAATTAAAACCAAAAGATCACAACCTATTCAAAATAGTAACGAGAGCTAATATATATGTTATTCCGAGAGAAAGAAATGATATAACCTTCAAGAATAAAAGCCTAAACTAGAAGATCTTATATTACATCACTTTAGCTTACATAAGAGAGAACATTCTTGCTACTATAAGGCACAATCTAGTAGCTCAAGACATGCGAGAAGATGAAACTTAAAATGGTGTTATACAAGGTTACAGTATATTTCAATTTTTTACCTAAAAATAAGTTGGTATGATAAGCTAAAAAGGGGAAGAAAAAATGCAATGATATCTAGATTAAATAGGAGGATACAGACCAGACCAACTAATAGGAAGTCATTTGCCTTTATGATTTACAAACTTTTAACTCCTTTAAGAGCCTTTCACCAATAAAATTTGCCTTTGCTATTTTAAAAAGATTATCATCTAATTTGTAAGTTAATACCATTTCAATGGATTTATTACACTTAAACATTTAGAGAATTGTTAAGATAGCAAATGCAAGAGGAATCACCAAAGAATTAGATAGGTAACATTGCAAAATCTCATATCCTATCATAGGGCTTTAAATATAATTCTCCAAATTTTGATATTTTGATTAGCAGATTTCATATGAGTTGCCTACGTAGTTGTAACATACCACTCCTATAGAGCATAACCCTAAACATACCAGAAGATATTCGAGAACATACTCTATGAAAATGGTACATTAGGACAATCAAGCTAACTCATTAAAGGCGTCAAACATATCCTAAGCATTCTAAATGTTCATTTCTTCCCATTTCATTCACAAATATAAAAGTCACATGTGTCATTATAATTCAGAATCCACATATATATTACACAACATTTTTTTTAGTTCAATCTCATTACCAAATATATAACATGAAATGGGATGTTAATGTATAAGACTCTAACTAGACTCCTCAGATTCAGCTGATCAGACCTTTAAGCCATTCTCATCCCCAAAATACAAGTACTAGACTTCTACTATATCACCTTAGTAGCTAGAACTCCCTTGAACTTAAAAAACAATGTTGCAATTTTAATGAGATTGTAAACTCAATGAGTAAACCATCATCAACTTATTCACTCAAGTCAGATCACAAAAACATTTATATTAAAATTTATCATACTTCCACAAGCATATCATGTAAGCTAGCATTGTATATCACAACACATCCTCCATTAACTTCAACTGTGATTCACTATTCAAAACAATTCAATAATTCATTTCAATTGAATCATTTGATACAAGTAGGGATGTATATACAAATGCATATGTGCTTCCATTCTCATTTTGTTTTGTTGTGACCAAGTGCCTATCAACCCAATTTACTGTTCCGTATTCGTTGTGGATACCGAGATCATTTCTAGCCCGTATCTATTGTGGATACTAAGTCCATGCTATCTAAGCATAAGGCTCTTTTTCATAATCCTGAGCTCAAAGCTCTTTTCTGTACATCAGTCAGTCACTCTGGTCATAACTCCTTTATCTGATCTTGCATTTCAATGTGATGAGAAGCATCATTTCATATGCTATGTTTTCATTTCCTTTCATTTCTATGTACTCATGTCACATATATCAAACTCCTCGGATCTAAATCCGACATTTATCAATTAATTATACACACGTTCCATATTAAACATACAATTCATACAGAAGCACATATAAATAAGTTTACACATCTAAGTTAACTCACAGTATGCTCCAGAAAAGCTATTGCCTCGATGTTTCGGCAATGTCTAGATGTTGACTATCACCTTGCGCATCTATCATCATTCAATACACACATAGTTCACAAATCACTAATTTGTTTAATCATATGGATATACAATCATTCACATGTATATGTGTCATGTTTCAATGCATGCTCAATTGACTTTCCGGGTATGTATTCTTATACAAATATCTTGACCATTCATACATTATAACTTGTATACAATTAATTTGCAATCAAGTTTATACCTTAAGTAAGCTTGATTTACTCCATATTCAACAATCATACATTCACCAAACTTTTCTACCAATATATATATTCATACAATTACCCAATTCTCATTCATAATTACCTCATGTCCTTTAATGCTCATTTATTCATGCCTAATACACATTACTTGTATCCTTAAGATCATGTTTGCATTCATAAGAACACCTTTATTCCTTTATCATATCATAATTTCCAGATTTGGATACACTGACATCAAAACAATACATTCTTTAAGTTATGACATCAATTAACAACCTAAACTTATCAAGCGTTTAACTAATTAATCAAGTAACAATCTAGATTCATTCCAAACCTTAATCAGGTTCAACTACACCAATTTAGAGTGACTTTTCCTCACCTGGTTCAACATGTACACAACCAAAACTAGGCTCACGATCGTGGGGGACTATGCCACAATCGTGACAGAAGCTCATGCAACATGCCACGATCGTGCACTGAGGGCCACGATCGTGCACTATCTTTCTTCCTTCAATTCTGCACGAATTTCACATACTTAGAGATTATCATGATCACTTGAATTTTTCCATAATTCATGCCTTTTAAAGCTACTTCATTTCATGCTAGTCTAGCTTCCATATTGGTTACATTAAATCTCACAAAAGTCTGCTCATTTGTTTCATTACCATTCACTTTATACCATCATACATGCAGTCCTAACTTTTCCAGATTTGAAAACACTTCAATAACACCTATCTTTAGCATGAATTCATCATCAATTATACTTCAAATCCTAACTTAAATCA
>JANZXV010235107.1:0-15844 GCA_027576455.1 Erythroxylum roigii | reverse complement strand
CTAATCGAAAAGATTACCACAATTCAACCCCCCTTCTTGTGTATTGTAATTGCTTTATTAATTTGTGATTCACTTCATCTTGTTCATCAACATTCTTCCATATGATTCATAGCATGCTCGAGCAATGCTCTTTTATAATCACATTTTACAGCTGATGTTTGACAATGTCAAAACAAAGTAATCCATATGTAGGAAACCGTTACAAACTCAAGTCAAAGGACTATATTTAGCACTTGTGATGAGAACCACTTATGACACTTATATGAAAATCCTTGAAGTGTTATCACAGCGGGTCGATCCAATTACATGTTCTCCAATATACACCCATGTGATTAACATGATATCTCCATATTAATGACCCGTGAAACATGTTCATCAGTTAATCAACATGCTAGCCTCATCAGTCATTATTATCCATTACATTTTCATTAGTTAATCAACATGCTAACCTCATCAATCATTGTTTTCCCTTACACTAATGACATTGACTAGGGACATTTAGAATAATTGGTCTCACGATTGCATGATGGCCAATTGTGAGATACACATTATTCATAGGATCCTAATTCAAATTTATTTATGACTCTATTAAACATGAACAAAACAGACAATAACTAGGCGTTACTAACGGATTATCCAAAAAGATGTCAAAACATTAAAATCCTATATGAACACAAATCCAAATGTCTAAGGCCTAACGCTCTAGTAAGGGAAAACTCGGGTTATTTATTAACCCACGATCAATAGTTGCTAGGAGAGGTTTGAGAACAACAAATCAATAAAATGTGATTAATTAGGGTGTGGTACGAGATTGAATCAAAGAATCGGGACCCTACTGAATTCCCCACTTTTATCATTTTTTACATGTTTTCTCTAAATTGCTTTTGTTAGTTAGTTTAGCTTTATTTTATTCTCTTATTTTTTAAAACCAAAAACCCCCCCAAAACCTAAACATCGATTAATTTCAGTTCATAAACTTTGCACATACTCTCTGTGGGATCAACCTAGACTCACCACTACTATAGTAATAGGTCTAGTTTATTTTGACTAGCGTTATGATGCACTGTCAATTTTGGCGTCGTTGCCAGGGAGTGGGATGTTTTAGTTTTTGTTTGTGATTTTAATTTGTTTTTGTATATATTTGTTCATAATTAGTTTATTTTCAGTGTTTTCTTGATCTTTTCTTTTGTTGTTTCGTGATTATTAAAAAAACTTGACATGGACAGAAGTAAATTCTTTTATAACTCTTATTCTCAATCCTATAACCAAGGTTGGACTGATCAACCTAACATTAGTTATGGATGGGATAATTAACATAATTACTTCCATGATAGTTTCCAGGATGCACAATAATTCCTGTACAGATCAGAAGTTTATTATCATGATTCAGGTACATCTCTGAGCTACTATATAATGACCTATAATGCTAACAATCTTCAATTTCAATAGGGTATGCAGTAACTTCAAGAGAGTATGTTGTAATTTCAACAGAATACCTTACAATTCCAATAGGATGGATGCCAATTTTGGCATGATACAAGGTCTAGTGTCCAAAACGAGAAGATATGCTTAATATTATGACTATTAACAATCTTCAAATTCATAGAATATCCAACAAATTCAACAAAATATACAGCATACCCAATATGATATTCAACAATTCCAGCATGATGAAAGGCAAATTTGGTCTAGTTTCTAAAATTGGGAGACCCAACAAAACTCAGGTACATCATTAGAAGAATTAGTTGATGATGTTGTTGCTAACAATTTGTAATTTCAGCATGATGTGAAATGGTTCCAATAAGATGCATTACCTCGATGGGGATATATCAATCATTTAGAAATACAAAGCGAAGATAAGCAGTCATATCAACCCAAGGTGTACCTAAGAGACGTTATTGAAAAGGCCTTACAGAGTGATGAGGAGCTTGACAATCTTGAGTGTACTACTCAAGGAATTGTTTATGTCGAAGAAGTGGAGAAAGAGTTAGAAGGAGAAAAGGCTATATCTTTTAGCTCGAAGGTAAATACTAAGTTCCAATTTGTTGTTAAGAATGACTCTTTACTTTTACCTAGTAGGTTAAAAAAAGTGATCGAAGAATAAAAAGATGAAGAGACATTCGAGGTCTTTCCCAATAGCATGGACTCAGTAGAGTTTGAGATTCTGAAGATAGGAAATATGTTGAGCATGACGAAATATCAACCAAGACCCTATCTTGAATAACCTCATATGGAAGTCGCTCAAACTATAATACCAGAAGATCATAATTTTTTCACGTAAGGAGAAAACATAGAGTCGAGCAAGCGACACTAAACAAAGGCACTGCTTGGGAGGTAACCTAAGAGAAGTAAATTTCTTTTACTTTACTTTTTCGCATTAGCGAAATATGCATGTGTGTTTCTATGTTGGTTTGTTTCTTGCTTGTTTTATGTTTCCAATCAAAATGAGAGAGAGAATAAAATAAACAAACAAACATTTGCTCATTTTCTATTGCTCCTAGGACAATATAATCATGATTAAAGTGTGAATGGACTAGAGAATTTTATAGCAACTTTAGCATGTATTTTTACTTTTGTGATTGGTCGATATGCATTTTCATTTTCTTTTGAGAATGTGTGACCGTCATGAGATATACATCTTGATTTTGCTTTGATTTTCTATTCAAGACCACATTCTTATCATATACATTAATATGAAAATGAGTAGGCTTTCTTTGTTTTTCTGAACTAAATTAGCCAAATAGCCTATCCATTTTATGATTTTTCCTTTGTTAAGCCCCCTTGAGCTTTGTTTACCTATTCTTTATGTACTAACCATATTACATGCTTTTAAACTTAACCAAATATCCTACCTAAGTCATAAAACTAGTGAAGCATTTGTGATTGTTGACTTTGTGGATGTATAAAATTCTTAGTGTCGAGGTGTGTATATTTGTGGGTTGTTTTTAATGATGGGATGCTATTTTATATCATATCATTGAAATTCCCATGTTAATGTAGTTACTTTTAATGTTAATAAAAAAATAAGAGAAAGAGAAAAGAAAAATAAAAAGAAGAAAAAATGTTTAAATAAATATATCTAGGAGGAAGTGCATGTGTGTTGAAAAAGTTGTTTATGATTAATACATCCTCCTAAAGTTGTGATGAATGGGTTATTTGAGTATATTAGATATGAGGTAAATGTTGGCTTGGAAGGTTCACTCTTTGTGGTTTCAATATATTGTCATCAATTATTATGAGTGATCCCTTTAGATTGGTATATGATTAATGTGGTTTGTGCATGAGAGCTTAATTGAGTTCTTAAATATAATTGTTGCATTCTTAAAAGCTGACAATACCCAGTTTTGAATGAATGTTAACTTATACGCTTGATATCTCGTTGAGTGTTACTTTTGTTTCACTAGTTTGATGACTTTTGTGATACATTACCTAAAATACATCTCACCTTACCCTTACCCACATTACAACCCTTGAAAAATCCTTTCATTCATGATTTTTCATGTGAATTTTAGTGGTAAAGAAATGAAAAGATCTATAAAGTTGTGAAATGACATGATCATGAAATTAAGGTGTTGAGTGTAGTCATAAATATATCTTGTTTAAACATATTTTCTATGTCCACCATTAAATTGCTCAGTTTTTGAAGATGATGAATGTTAATTGATCATGAGTAGAAGCATTGAATGTTGAATTCTTGCTATGATTTTTGAAAATCATTTGTCTTTGTTTATAATTATATAGTCTTGGAAAAATATGAGAATTGAGTAAATGTTTTTGGGTCTATGATCTTAATTTTGATGTTTTGCTCGAGGACGGCCAAATATTATGTGTGGGGGAAATTGACATGTGCTTAATTGATTGTATAATTATTCCATAATACTTAGCGATTAATGACATGAAATTGCTTAAGATACTCACTTTGACTCATACGTGGTTTTAGGCACAATTTGGAAGTAAAGGATCTAAAGTAAGTCGAAAGCACTACATTTGGGCCTTTTTCTAAAGAATTACAGTCACTTGTTTTCATAGAGCATCAAACTCACAACATGGTGTAAGATGTGAATTTATTAATGGACAATACCAAAATGCACAGCCAAGAGATAGGAACTTTGTGTTTCATGCAAACGGATGTAGGAAGTGTGTTTCTCACAACGTTGGACTGAAAACATGCAAGGAAAACCAAAATGGCAGCAGTGCATGGTGAGGAAGTAACTAACGATGTTAGCAATGTGAAGCAGATAAAGTAAAACCACAATGCAACACATGTGTGCTTCATGCAACATAGGAGCAAAACGTATGCAGCAAGAGGAAACGACAATGTTGAAAGCAAGGGCAATACACGTTTAAAGCAAACAATGTTTACGTTTAACGTAAACAACGTCTGCGTTTATGCAAACAACATTTGCATAAACACAAACAACGTCTGTGTTTCATGCAGACATTATGCATGAAATGTAGTCGTATATCTAAAGGCAAAATGTAGTCGATGGCTATAAGCATAAAACGTAGAAAGAAATAAGGGTTTTAATGTTGGGTTTTGAAAGAAATAAACAGAACAGTAAGCAGTGTGCTTGGTGAATAGAATAGAGGCACTGTAGACAGAGGGGCTGTTTTCGGCTGGGGAATGTTGGGAGGCTGAGCAATTTTTCTGGGGAGCTTCGGGAGAGCTTGAAGAGAGCTATAAAAGCTCTCAACTTTTAGTGACCTATTAAGGGGTAGCTTTCCTGATGCCAATTCAGAGGTGACATCACATCAACAACCTGGGTTAAGTGTATTTCTCTTTCTATTTGTCATTTTCTTTCTCTTTAGAAACTGATTGTGTTATCCAATGCACATGGATTCAGGTGTTGTGTATAGATAATCGTATTATCATTATCGTTTGATTATTTATGTATGAACTAATTGGGTATTGTGACAAAATCATTTGAATGCGTTTATTGGATCGTTTTATTACAAACCCATTGCTAGAATATCCAATATAATCCGTAATTGTTAAGCTGAAATTTATTTGTAGCGACTAATGGTTCATAATCATTAGGGATAACATAACCTAGGTTAAATGACACATCATATATGGTTGTTTCCATGATTAATTGGTTTTCCTAATTCATAATGCTATTACCCAATTGAATCTAGAGATTGCATCCTAGGTTATTCGGTAGTTAGGCTTAATTAACGATCGTATTTTGATTAAACACTACCTAAGGGAAAACTTGGGTTAATTATTAACCCATGATTAATAGTTGCTAGGAGAGGATTGAGAACAAAAAATCAATGAAATATGTTTAATTAAGAAGCATGCCAAGATTGAACCAAAGAACAGGGTCCCTACCGAATTTCCCACTTTTATCATTTTTCAAATGTTTTCTTTAAATTACTTTTGTTAGTTAGTTTAGTTTTATTTTATTCTCTTATTTTTTTAAACCAAACCCCCCCAAAACCAAAGACTGATTAATTTAATTTCATAAACTTTACACACAGTTTTTATGGAATCGACCTACACTCACCACTACTATGGTAGTAGGTCTAGTTTATTTTGACTAGTGTTATGACGCACTATCAAGTACATAGTTGCCAACATAAGATAGCCAGCATCGAGAGCATCATCCTCATGCTTCTTATAAACATTCCTTTTAGTAAGGTGAGTAGTGGAAAGAGGTGCCCTTTTAGGGACTGGCTTTTTAAGGACATGGTCCTTCTTTTCTTACTTGAGAATAATTCTCATGTTTCTATACCAGTCCAAAAAGTTTGAACCATTCAACTTGTCCTTCTCAAGGACAAATTGTAGTGAAAAACTTGATGAAGAGTTGGTGGTCATGATTATCTACAATAAAAATATGCAAAGTTTTAGTGACATTTTCATTAATAAAACCCAATTCGTAACAATTAGGAATCTCCCACTATACTCATATTGTAAATGTCCCTCATAATCAGTATAGTTGTCCAAGATCCATATTTCACCAAAACCCAAATGAGCTTTGGCTCATCGCCTGAATCTTAGTTATTTAGGTAAGCAACTTTTGCTAATTATATCATATATAAATCTTGGTTATTGGGTGACATCTTGTGTCCCAGTTCCTAACTACAAGCCTCAAGGTTCAAAACCATTTTGATAACCAAGTTAAGTAAACCAATTCTCACTTATAGGTAACCGATACCTATCCTGCTAGAATTACATAATCAAGAGCACCTTGCTTTGGCAAGCCCACTACTCAACGATTTAAGTCCTTGCAAATGTAGAATTGGAAAGGCATGAATTATTTCTTAACATTGTTGAGGGACTAAGTTGATTATCAATTTACTATATACTTGCATAAAAGAAATTATGAGTAAAAGCATGAATAAAGCAATATCAAAATGATATAGTATGACCCCTAGCCCATGAAGATCTAATCTCCAATATGAAAATCTTGCAGCAAATAGATCACCACCCTCGTCTCTTCATTGCAGTCAATTTGATTCTTCAATTAATTCGAAAGGTATAATATTACAACTGAAACTAGTAATAATCTAATCAAAACATAACGACACACAGCCATATCCAAAATTACATAAATATAGAACATGCAGGCCATATCCGAAATATAAAACAACTATGGGCCATACTATTCACCATTCATAATCAAGGCAAGATATCAAATATCAAAGCACATAAAACACTAATCACAAAAAAAAAACACGTGTTCAATATAAAATGATAAATTTGGAGAAGATCAGAGGGTTGCGCCCCCTACGGGGTCGAGGGACAGCACCCCTCGCAGGGTCCAAGGGGCATTGGCCTGGCAGCAATCATATTGAACTATCATATTAAACTATCGACATTCTTGTTAATTCAATCACATTTTATTTGTGAATTAATCTTATTAATCTGAAACCCCTAATTCAATCACATTTTTGTTTATGAATTAATCTTATTAATCTGAAACCCCTAATTTAATCACATTGAACTATCAGTATAACCCTAATTCACTTAATGTAATGGTACTTAATGTAAAAGACATGGGTATATGGATAATTTGTTCACTTTGGCATGGACATACATACTTAGACGTGAAATATATATGGAAATTTTTTATATGTTTGCTTGGATTTATGAATGTGATGTGAGGGGAATTGATAAAAGAAGTATTCCATAAGTAAATGAGACGTTTTTGGTTAAATTGGATGTATTTTTATGTTGGTCTTGCATGATAAGACCGAAGTTTGTTAATTTGAGATATGTGCCTTGCTGAATGGATATGTTCCACTAAATAAACTTTTGTAATTTGGCCATATTTTGGACTATAGACCTCCAAATTGGAAATTTTTAATTTCATATTAAACTAGAGACATAGGCCTAAAATTTTCATGAAGGAATTGGAATCTAATTCTACTTTTAAGAGTTTTGAATTCTATTGTGAACTTGAGTTCTGGTTGTTGCCTTTGTTTTCAAACAGCCTATAGTTTTTGGGGTATAACTCCCGATATAATTAACCAATTTGCATGAAATTTATGCCATTAGAAAATTAAGATATAGGGGAATGGAATTAATTGGTAAGATTATAGGCAAATATGGGAATTAAAGGAAGAAAGAACAATATGCAATTTTCCTAAAGTCAACTCAGGGACTAATAAGATTAAAGCATGTGTGCCTAATAAAATTGTAACACATAGTCCAATATAATTTTAACATATGGTCTATTAGAACTATAACACGTGGTCCAATGGGATTGTAACACATGGTCTAATAGGATTGTAACATATTGTCAAATGGGATTGAAACATGTGTCTGAGACTTGAAAATTCATGAAAAGGCATATGGAGAGAGGAGATGGACAAAACTTCGATGCCTTAACTTTATATTTTTCTCCTTTCTATTTCACCTTCATCATCCCATCATTTTTCACTTGGTGATTCTAGCAAAGTCAAAGAGGAAGGGAAGGAAAAGCATTAGAAGAACTACTTTTCCAATTTTAAGGTTTGGAACTTTACTTAGTTTATTTCTGTATTTGTGTTTGATTGAATGGATATAAAGACTCATTTAGATGTGGAATGGTTACTGGGATATTGCTTTAGTGTTATTTTGGTGTTATCTTGCATAGAATTGGTTGAATATGACAAGAGAGTATTATGTAGTGGAATTCTGTCTATCATAACTCAACCTACGTACCTAAAAATTATGTGATTTCAGTTGCATATGAAAACTAAGACATAGAGCTAAACATATCTAGAAGGGACTCTGACTTAATTCTATTTGTGACCCTGGAAATTGAGATAAAAATGGTGACCTGATGTTGCAGCTATTTTGGAGCAGCTTGTGATATTTATTCTATATCTCATGAGTTGGGAGTCCAAATGACCTAATTGTTAGTGCTATGGAAACTAAAGACAAATAGGGAGAAATTTCTAGAATACCTTGAAACCCAGTTCTGATTTTTTATATAAGAATATTAAGGAACAATTAGTGGTATGAATAAGTGTCTGTCACAACCATTGCATTGTTTTTTTTTAATTTCTACCATATATTATCCGAACCTTTATGAATGTGTATCAAAATTTTCAAACACCTAGAAATAAATGAAATAGGACTTACCACGTTTGAATTGGGAGACTGAACATTGGAACATAAAATTGACCATATTGTATTCCAAAGAAAATTTACATGTACATAAATGATTTGTATGCATATTTTTTACTCATGTGTGTATAGTATGATTATACAAGTGTGATTTTGATACCCTGATAATAGTGATAAGCCATGAATTGCATGTATGAACGCAAATATAGATTTTATAACTTCAAATGTATATCATATGGCTTGTCAATATATATGATTGGTGAAATTGAAAAATGGTTAAACGAAATGTTACAGTGCCTTCACTATTGTCTTGGTAGTGGATAGATAGGCATATATATAGGGTTGTAGTACAACTGCTACAGTTTGATACCTTCAGGTATCCACAGTTTGATTCCTTTGGGTATCCACAGTACCCGTTATACCCACAGAAAATGTGCAGGCTTAAAACAGAAAGGAAACTTAATAGTCATAAATAAGAAATACAGTATGAATTATAATGATGTGCAATTGTATTGATAATTTGTACCAATAAGTGTTGAATATCAATATTTGGCTTATAAATGTGCATTTTTGGTATATGAAAAATATGTTGAAGCATATTTGCATTATATTCTTTGCTTAAGTATGCCATCATTGTTTACATGAGCATTGAATATCAATGTTTGGTTCATGAATGTGAATTTATGATACGTGAGTTGTGACCTTTCTTAATGTGTGTGCTTGGAGGATGATTGATGTCAATGGTCATCCAAACTAAGCGTTTTCCCTACTAAGCTAAGCTTTCAAGATTAGAAAAGATGTTAATCTGTGTAGGTCCAAGTAATAGGAGTATGGTACAGGGAACATCTGTAGGGATCAAGGCCAATAGATAAAAGGGAAAATGCTTTTGGAATGTATTTTTAGTTACAGATGATTGCACATGTAATGAAGAAAGGAAATTATATGTTTTCTTTTGGATTACCATGTAAATATAAAGATGTATTACTACTGTTAAATGATAATGTTAAGCATTGGTGAGTATTATAATGTGTATATGTATTGCATTGAATAGAATTGTATGTTTATAAATGCATGTGCAGGAATTTGGTTTCCTTATGTGCGGATGGTTATCGGTTTCGTATAAGGGTGTTACAAAATATACAACAAACTTACTTCCAGATTAAGCCAAAAGGAGCAGAACAATTTCAACCACTAACACTATTCAATTTCAATACGATGTCAAATTGAGCATACAGAACATAGAAAACCAAATAGGTCAGATGGAAGTGAGGATCGACCTTCTAGAATCACAAAGTGGAGGAAAGCTGCCATCTCAGCCCAAGTGAACCCCAACAACATTAGTGCTATAACTTTGAGGAGTGCAAAGGAAATTAAGGTTCCCAAGAGGACCTCACTGAGGCATGCAAATTAAGAAGAAATTAGGAAAGAGTTGGAAAGGGAAGAAAACCCCTCATCCAGTACAAAGATAAACTTAGAAAGCCCTATTATCATTAAGACTAACCATCTACCTTTTCCTAGCAGATTGGTAAGGCTGAACAAGGAGGACAAAAACAAGGAGATATTAGAGAATTTTCGGAAGGTAGAATTGAACATTCCTTTGCTAGATTTAATCAAGCAAGTACCGAGGTATGCAAAATTCCTCAAGGAACTGTGTACGCATAATAAAAAGCTAAGAGGTGATGAAAATGTGATGATGGGTAAGAATGTGTCTACGGTTTTTAAGAAGAGGTTGCATCCAAAATGTCGAAATCCAGTATGTTCACTATTCCCTGCAAAATTAGTAACACTATGATTAATAGAGCTATGTTGGATTTTGGAGCTTCAATTAATGTTATGCCTCGTTCAATTTATGCTTCCTTGAATCAGTGCCTTTTGAAAGAAACAAGTGTTATCATACATGTAACACACCACTACCATTGTGTATATGCCCATACATCCATAGATTATCTAAGAATTTACCCTATAGGCATGACTTATTAAGACATTATACATAACTCAAGTATTTAAGAATATCAAAACTTTCCATTTTATTCATACATAACACAAGTATTTAAGAAGATCAAAACTTCCCATTTTATTCATAACATCAACATACATTGTAGCATTATAGTACATAATCTACATATACATTACCAAAAACATATAAGAGTTTGCTACTCTTTGCAAGATGTTCTATATGAAGGGGGATGTTAAACCAAAATATCCTATCTAGACCCTTTAGTATCAGCTGACTGACCTTTGAGTCATTCTTGCTCCAAAACACAAGTACTAGACTTCTATTTGATCTGCTTTGGAGTTACAACTCCTTTGACCTAAAAATCAACATTTCAATTTTGATGAGTTTGCGAATTTAGTGAGTGAACCATTATCGATGTGCTCACTCATATCAACACTCATTAACACATATATAATCCATTTTACCAAATATGTCATATAATGAATAATTCACATCATATCACATATTTCATTGATTTCGAGCATTCAGTATTTCATCTCAATTTAATGGGCATGTTAATTCAACTAGTCAATATGTTATATCCATTCAATCATTTAATAAATAAGAATGCATATGCAAATACACATGTGACTCCACTTTATTTTTACTTTATTGTGACCGAGCGCCTATTTAACTTGCTCGTATCTATTGTGGATACCGAGCTCATTTTATATACTATCCCGTACCCATTATGGATACTGAGCTCATTGAAAACTGAGCCTGCGACTCTTTATGCACATTTATGGGCTTTAAGCTCTTTTCATTTCGGTCACTTCGGTCATAACTCCTTTATCTATTCATGCATTTCAATTTAATGAAATGCAACAATTTACATATGATGCATTCATTATTTCACATTCGATATATTCCTGTCATATATCACATTCTTCGGATCTAAGTCTGCCATTCAACATTCAGTTGAGAACACATATTTCCATATTCACTTACATTTAGGAAACACTTGCAATACATTCCTGAATATCAATCTCCTTAAAAAAATTGATGGTTCAAAATTACCACAATCATATGAGTAACAATTCAATAACTAAATTTTAAACAAAGCAACTAGATTATTGTGAGAGAACATCTAGGTTGACTCACAGGATGCTCTAGAATAGCTATTGCCATGATGACCCAGTAATGTATGGATGCGGTCGGTCAATTTGTGCTTCTATATCATGTAATACACACATATATATACATTACTAACTTGTTTAATCAAATGGATACTCAAGCATGCGCAAATAGATATGTCATGTTTAATACATGCTTAATTGTCTGTCCCGGGTATATAACCTTATTCACAAATCTTGCTCATTCATTCATCATATCTTGTACATAACTTATTGGTGATTAGATCAATACCTTAAGAAATCTTGATTACTATAAAATCATTCAATCATACATTTATCCATCCCTTCCTAACATTCCATACTCATACAACTTTCCAATTCCCATTCAATCATACCTAATTCATGACTTATATCCCTTGCATCACATTTGCATTCATAAGAACACCTTCATTTCTTTAACAACTCATACTTCCCAAATTCATATACATTGATATCAAACAATCCATTCCTTAATTCTAACATCAATTATCAACTTAAACTTATGAAACCCTTAATCAATCAATCAAACAATTCATTTCAAACCTTAATTAAATCCAAATGCACCAATGAAAAGTAACTTATCCTTAGTTAGTTCAACAATCACACAAAACAGATTTTTTCACTTCCCAAGCGTTTCCCACGATCATGGGTACCTTTCCATGATCATGGAAAAACAAGATAGAAACTTTTCTTCTCCAGGGCATTTCCCAAGATCGTTGGAAGGAGCACATGCTGCTTCCACGATGGTGGAATGTGTGAACAAACAGTTCATCATCCCTTTCCTTCAATCTTTTTCCAAATTTTAACACCATTATACTAATCCATCAATTTTACCTTAAAGATACTTCAAAACCTCATCAATATATCCCTAAATCCAATTCAAAATCATTCAATTGATAACTCATAAATTATAGTCTTTCATGCATCATAATCAAAATAGAACTATCATTCACCTTCACACATATGACCCTAACTTGTCAATTTCAAGAACACTCCTAATACACCCTTTTTTTTTTCATAGTTACATCATCATTTACACTTCAAATCTCAACCTAAACCATCTATATAATCCACTATTTTCAAGAATTAAAATCAAAACAGAAACCATACATTCCTCCATTAAATTTCAGCACAACTTCAACATCAACATTAACCCTACATGTCACTCATCTCAATTTAATCATCATGATGTTTCTATTTTAACATGCCATAAAGATAAAAATGACTTACTTGATTAGCCCTAATTCCACCTCTATCCTCAAGTTAACTTAATCTTCCAATAATAAATGATACTCCAAGAACAAGATGGAAATAGAAAATTTAGTCCAAAAATGAAGGTTGCATAAATTTTGGACTAGAAAAGTTTAGAAATTTAGGAAAAACTCAAAGTGTCAGGGTTATAGATGTGGGTCATTGGCAAGAAGAAGAAAGCATGTAACTAAAAAAAGACAAAGCAATGATCTTTCAAGGGTAAAATCATGGGTGTAGGTGTATGGTGAGAATATGGACACTTGGTATGGCACTTATCAAGCTAAGATCCATACCATATGTCTCATCCTTCAACTACCATTTGTCACTCCATAATTAGTCCACTTGTCTCATAATCACTAAACCATTTGTCACCCAATCAAGCCACCATTTGTCACTCATTTAATCAAGCCACATGTCATACTATACTAATGCCATGTGTCACTATTTCATAGGTCTAGTTAACCTAAATTTTCTTATATCAATTTATCTTTCTATTCAACATTTTTCCTATACTAGATACTCATATTACTTCATCAATCCATTAAATGTAACATTAATTTCCAATTCACTAATTTAATCCATCAAAATAAAATTCAAAACATAAATAGCATAAACATTTAAAATCTTTCATACCTAAGAATAAACATTTAAAATCTTTCATACCTAAGAATAAATCAGTTAAGTGCATAAACTATCTTTACAATGCCAATAAGTTATAATTCATGTATGTATGTGAATATGATGCATGCAAATGAAATACACTTGATATATTCTCATATGACTTCATTTAGCAAGTTAATTCCTAAGTGTAGAAATGGGCTATTACAACTTGCCATCTCCTTTATCAGCTCTTCTGCTTCATCTACCGTCTTTCTCATCAATGACCCTCCTGAAGCTGCGTCAATCGTGCGTTTTGTATGTGGAGTTACTCCATTATAGAATGTTTGCAACAAGAATTTCTTAGGTAAGTTATGGTGAGGACATTTTCATTGCAAATCCTTGTATCTTTCTCACGCTTCATAGATCGATTCCCCGTCACTTTACTGGAAGTTGGTAATCTCCTTGATAATCTTCGTGGTCTTAGTAAGGTGAAAATACTTGTCTAAAAAGGCATGAACTAGTTAATCCCAAGGTGTGACATTGGCTGGGTTGAGAGAATGATACCAAGTCTTTACTCTATCTTTTAAGGTAAAAGGAAAGAGCTTAATTCTTACCATATCCTCCGATATCTGATGGTACCGAAAGGTATCACATATTTCAAGGAAGTTCATTATATGTGCATTGGGATCTTCATTCATTAGTCCATAGAATAGAATGTTCTGTTGAAGTATGTTTAGAAGGGCTAGTTTAATTTCGAAAGAGGCTGCTTGTACGGGAGGCCTAGCTACTCCTTAGTTAGCCGCATTGAACCCTAGTCTCATGAAATCCATAAGGGTTCGTTGTTGACATCCTTGGTTTTCTTCATAGTCCAAATCTTGTCAAAATTTCTCGGCCATTGCTGCTTTTGTGATTTCTTCTTCTTCTTCACGCCGAGCTTTACTAATTGATCATTCTAATCGAGTGATATCTAATTCAAAGGTTTCAACTATACAATTCAAACTTCTCGTGACTCTTGTGTTCATACAAGAGCACGAATTCATAAATAGAAAGAAACGGAAATAAAAATAAAAAATAAAAGCTAACTAATGCCTTAAATTAAATAATTAAACTAATCACATCCCTGACAATGGCGCCAAAAACTTGATTGGGTGTTGATGTGTGTAAGTTTTAATAAAACCCTCGATAATCCGTAATCGCACGATTCGTTAGTGTAGTACCTAACGTGTCGATCCTATAAGGAGGGATAATCTAATCGTAAAATCTAAGGCTAGAACAAATCGCAAAAATTCAAATATAACAAAACTAAAATGAGAATTCAATTCAATAAATCAATTCAATATAAGAATCGAACACAAAATACTAATAATTCAGCAGTTGCAACACACACTCAAGAATTGACCTAATGGAATTACCAATTGAGAAAAAAAAAAAGAAATTTTACCTATCCTTAATGCTAACCTAACTGATTATGAATTATCGGATTATTGGTTTTAGACGATCCTAAGGTTGATTACTCTCTCTCAAGTTATAAACATTAACCCAAAATTATAAACCTTAATTAGATTATGGAAGTTGCAATATCTCAATTAACAACCTATCCAAAACCCTAATTAGTTCTAAAACTATCTAATAAGCTATCGGAAACCTATGCAAGATCTCTCTTCGTACAATTTTCTGATTTGATTTAATTCTTGTTCTATTAAATCACCTATCTCTCATTAGCCCAATTTAATTATTTTTCATTTAATTAACCCTCTTAGTTTATTAGCAAATTATCCATTTGCAGAATTAAATCACAATAAATACAAATAACACGTAAACATTTAGATTTCATTGATTCAAAAATAAAACTCCGAAGGTGAGTTTAGAACATTTTAACATTTAAAAATCCTATCATCAAACTGTTATTCTCAATTCTATACAATAATAAAATAGAAAATAAACAGGAAATATGATATGAATGAATAATGGGAGACAACGACATCGGAAAACTCCTGATCTTGGAAGTACGTCAAGTCAGCTTCTTCTCCATTTCTCTCTTCCTTCTTCTCTTTCTCAATCTCTTGATGAATTCTCTCTGGGGTTTCTCAAAAGTGACTGATGCAAAAAGCTCCTTTTGCCTCTTTGTCTTGTTCTTTAAATATCCTTTGTATTCTAAATAGCCCTAGGACTTTTTCGGAGTCCGAAAGGTCCAAAAAAATCTCTCGAAACTTGACGTTTTTGAGTGTTTGCACATCTGCCCGACGCGGACCACGATTGTGGGCCACATCCGAGCCTTTTGTCACGATCGTGGCATGCAGGACACGATCATAGGCCATGTCCTAGGCT
>JANZXV010235003.1:0-15846 GCA_027576455.1 Erythroxylum roigii | reverse complement strand
TTATATGTTGTCATCAAAGTTTATGAGACATTAGTCAACTCAAAATGTCAATACATCTTGTCATCCATAAGATTTTGCCATATTTCTAAAACTTTAACTCCAAATCCTCAATAAGGATTGTAACAAATTTGCATAATGGGCATACCATTTTCTTGTCTAACTTTTGAGAACTCTTTTCAAACATAACCTGTGTCCAAGAAATTTGGTTCACTAACTTAGCATCAACTATACTAAACAAGGTAATTTTCTACCATGACTACCAAATAAGATTAGGTCTTTAATTATGCATTTGGTTACTCCCACTATTTTATTTGAAATAATAGCCCTCACTACTATTCCGACAGATTACTTTAATCTTTCTAGTGTGCTAAGATCCCATTCAAATATTATATATTTTTAAATAATAAATGAAAACAATTTTCAAAAATTAATCAAGAAAAATATCCTTTCCAATAAATTAAGAAACTTATTATTCATAAAAATAGAACAATTTCTAAATAAATTGAATAATAGTCCCTGCAGTCTTCAACGACCCCTCTTCACTCATCTTACCACATATTACGATGCTGCAAGTAGGAGCAGCCAATTGGAACACAACTTTGGTTGGATTTTTCATGGGTAAGTGTCCTCTTTTACCCTTTATCAAAGCCTAGACAGAAGCATTATGGTCTAAATTTGGATTGGATCAAGCCATAGTCACAAAAGAAGAGTAATTTCTGTTTAAATTTAGAAACAATATAGGCATATGACAAGTCATGGAGCAAGGCCCTCAGCATTGAAGAGGTAAGCCTTTGTTTCTAAGAAAATGGAGAATAGGAGTGACCCTAGACAAAGCCTCTCTTAAACTATTCTACTATGGATATGTTTTTACAATATCCCACTGAAATATTAGACAACAATGTGATTAAGTTATTTAGCTAGTGCAATTGGAAAACTGCTACGATTAGATAAACAAACTGCAGTATAAGGAGGGTAAGATTTGCAAAAATGTGTGGAAGTAGACAAAACTTGTAGCTTCCTAATTCACTTAAGATTCTCAACCTAAGTGAGGATGGACAGCTTCGATCGATAGATATTCTGCTTTCTTACCCCTGGAAACCCTATCAACGACTCTAATACAAAATATGGATACTAAAACCAAAATCACCAAGCCCCACCCTCAACCAACAAAAGCACCATCTATGCCTCAATCCTCCAACATCCCGTCGGAAATGAACAGACAAGATTCATCACTTAATCTTACTCTTATAGCTAACCAAAATTCTAATATTCCCCATACCAATCTAATAGAAACTCCATCTTTATTAGAATTCATCAATTCCTTTACAACTCCCTAACACCATATCTACCCCAAACAAATAAGTTCAACCACCAAGATTAAGTTAGGACTATACCATAACCAAACCTCATAATCCACCTTGAGAGACGGGTTAAGGCAAATAGTACTGACAGTGCTGGGGGATCATGCTTTTTTATAGCGTACTAGAAGAAAATCCTTTAGAAAATAGAAGGCAATGTTGTAACAAAATAGAAGACTGCAATCTAAATTGTACTAAATATTTTCTTATATATTTAGTAGGCTTAATGAAATAAATCTAGAAGAAAATCTGGCCCAATGGAAAACCAGATCAGCAAAAAAGTAGTAGAAAAGCTGGCCTTAAGTTAAGCCCAAACTTAAGCAACCAGTAGCAAATGCAACCCATTAGAAACCAAGCTAAACCAAACCTAAGAACTAGCTTAGTAGAAAGACCAAACTCGAAAAAATAAGCAGCAGAAAATAGAATAGCTTCAGGTGGAGGAAGGAGATGCATGCACTAGAAATTCTCGACCACTAAAATCTCTTCAAAAAGGAGAGATAAGTGGACACCTATCAAAGATCCAATAGCATGCAGTTGGCAGAGATCCTTTTAAGGCTTTAAAAACAACAGAGTAGCAGAGAAAAAGAACAACGAGTAGTCCACGCAAGGGTGAGAGCTCCCCAGAGGGTCTTTCATTTGTCAAAGGCGCTTGAAGCAAGGAGCTAGTTCAAGGAGGTGCGGGAGTGATAGGAGAGCCATAACCCACTGTAATTCAGTTGGTTTGTGACTGGTGGAGGAGAAATTTTAGGCCTTGCAATAAGGGGTCTAAGATTTTTGCAATCCCGACAACTTGAATAAATCTCTTGTTGGGAAACCAGGTCGGGATCTGATCCCGACCATAGCGGAACAATCACAAAACTTTTTCGTGACTTTTGATTTCCTGAAAACCAAGATCTATTTAATTCTATAAAATGATTAACATAAGTCATAATAAAGCCGAAACTTAATCCATACCTTATTCTGAAGCTTAATATTTGTCTTATCGTATCCTTCGAACTGTTCTCGAAATTGATCCATCTCAACCATCGTAGCTGTACAAGTGTTTGGCCTCTAACGGTACCCACAGAACAGGTTGAGAGAACTTTGTAACTCTTATAGAAAGGGTTAAGCAAGGAGTGCTAGCTCCATAGACATACAAGTAATGTTTCAAATGGATTTCTCATATCGGGTCTATCCAGTGAACTTGTTTTCTAGTAAGCACCCATACGTTTGTTTAAGTATTTCCATATTTTAGCTTATGAGATCGACTACTTACTTCATAAGGAAAAACAAAATGTGTGCTAGTCTTTTTACATTCTATTAATGTCCAATCTTAATAGAACAATGATTAGGAACATTTAAGAATAATACATAAATACAATATGACTCTCATAATTATAATCTCATTATAATTTCATTTGTAATGTACAATTATCTCATGAACTTTATCATATACATCTAAACATGTACAAGATAAAAAATGCCTTTAAATAATTTGTCACTAAACTACAACCAAAGTGATTGGCTGTAGGGCATAAACCAACACTTGGGACTCTGCAGGGCTGATCCTTTTGATGAGTATGAATCTTGATTATTTGTAGGGCTGTTCTTAATATTTTATAAGCTCTGGGCAAAGTAGAAAAGACTCATATTTTATCTCTCGATAAAATAGAGGCCCTTTTTGTTGCTCTATATAAAAGTCATGAGAGGGGGCCTTGGGCAGGTGCTCTGCCTGCCCTTGCCTAGGGCCAGGCCTGATTATTTGTAAGACATTAAAGTCACAAGTTTTGACATGCAAAATATGCACTTGTAATTTACAAATTAACTTATCATCTTTGCTACTCGAATTGAATTTAATTTTCAATCTATTTAAAAAATCTTGAGATATTTCGAACTTGTATAAGGTCTTTATACAAATTATTCTAAAACGTAATTCATAGTTCTGTGGACTTTCTTTTCTTCCTTTTAATTATTTTGGTATACTTGTGAAAATTAGTGGCACTAGAAAAAAAATGAAGTTATTGAAAAAAATGAGAGTGGAATTAGATTTTTGGAAATTAAAACATCTCCTAATTGAAGGCATACTTACTTTATTAAATTCATCTCTCAAGGCTCCTTAGTCACTCCTTTTCAAATTTTAAAATACTTAAAAGGGTTGTAAAGGAGTTGGGAATAACAATGAGTAATTTTTCTTTTAATGAGGTAAAGAAAGGAAGAGAAATAATAGAAAAATAATATATAGATTTTATATCTACTAATTCAATACTTAATTTAGTAAATTTTTACTTTTTGAGAAATTTTATAAGCAATTTAAGGTGCCCTATGGTGTTTTTATAGTTAGGATCATATTGTTAGATAAGATGATTTTTTAGTGTAAAATAGATGATCAAAGAACGAGGAAATCATAAAAATACAAGTTATGGCATTTTTGCACTAGTTCGAAATGCCTTTTGCAAGCGGCCTTTTTTAAGTGACAGGGGGCAAAAGTATAACCGCCACTACACTAGAAAGAAGCATTTACATGCTCAACACTCAAAATTCACTTAAACATGCCTTCGAGCTAGTATGAACACTTTTCTGATACCAATGAGAGTTTATTATGTACCAGATCTTTAGCAGGGTCCTTTTGCCACTACCAAGATTAAAGAAGAAAATTTTACACTTGAAGTAAAGCGATTTTAAAAGGAGAATTTACATAGAAGACTCTAAAACTTCTAAAAATGGAGCCGATTTTTAATAGAATATAATAATAGACTTTACTTCTTTTTTTTTTCCTTTTTTGGATAAGATTTGGAGAAGAAGGAAATATAAAAGAAAAAAAGGAAAAACATGGAGATAGGATCTTCAGACGAAATTCAATATTAGTTTTCTTTAATTCTTATTTTTTCTTAAATCATGACAAAAATTAAGTTTAAGATATTACTTAATTTTATGATAGTCTAGATTTTCTACGGCTACATTGAAATTAAATTGTGAATACTTGCATTTGCCTAGTTTTAATTAAAATGATATTTTATTGCAATTGTATATTTTTAAAAATTAAATAATTCATTCCAAAATTGAATAAAGCTTACAAGCACACCTTTTCGAGGAGTCTGGCAAGAAGAATATAGATATATGACTACAGAGATTGTCGTGCTTTACTACATAAACCCAATACTAGAATCTTAGACTATGTGAGTTGCAATTCTGAATAGCTGCTTGATACTGTCGTTGATGAAACAAGTTATTAGTGAAGCTATTAAAGAGACCAAATTAAATATTTTATTTTATAAACAATGCATGTGATTGCCTAATTGTTAATTGAATTACTTGTCATTTAATGTAAGATTGACAAGTAATAATTAAATTAGACATTGAACGAAATATTGTATGATTATCCTAAGAAAAAGATATCAATAAAATTGTGTACAATACTAAGAATTTCTTATGCTGAATGAATCATATATATTCATAGTTAAGATAGAATTATAGTTTACTTGCTTATTAGAATATGTTGAATTATAGTTTACTTGCTTATTAGAATATGTTATTAACGCTTGAAAAAGATTAGTAATTACCTTAGGGTAATTCACTAGGAATTTAGGGAATAGACATTAATTAATTGTATGATTATCCTAAGACAAAGATATCAATAAAATCTAGACTATCATAAAATTAATGTTTTTATGTTATTAACCCTTAAGACACCTCGTGTCCGTTAAACGGACATGCCTGTCCGTTTAATGGACATGTTCGGGTGAAATAGTATGCATGGTCGCCTTGTGTCCGTCAAACGGATACGCCTGTCTGTTTAACGGACAGGTTCGGGTAAGATTGGATCATTTGTCCAGTGTCTGTCCGTTAAGCGGACACGCATGTCCGTTTAACGGACACGCTCGGATAAAATGGTATCCAAGTCCAGTTCATGTCCGTTTAACGGACATGGGTTGAAAAGTCAATATTTCTAAAATTTTCAAGAGCAGTTAAGGTCTAAGTTTTAATCAGTGTACGCTCACCCCCAATGTGAGTTAGCAAGCAAGAGTCAAGTTTAGGATTTCAGCAAGCCAGCGGTCTCGGGAGTGGGCTTCATCCAGGCTCACCTCCTGGGCCCGTCGGGCTCCGGGAGCGGGATCCGACATAGGGAATAGACATTAATTAATTAAACTAAAAAATTATGTTAGATTATTTTTTATGAAATTAGAGGTCCTAGAATCTTGTTATATTGATTGTTAATCATCATACATTCTTTACTCTTTTTTTTTAAAAATTGTAAACTTTTATTCAAATACATCCTTTTACTATTTAAATAAAACTAGGGTTTAGAATTTTGATAATTAATAAACATAATTTCTTGGTGATAATGCTCTCTTTATCAATGTATTACTTGTTTGCAATAAACTATATTTGCATTAAAAAATTGAAAATAAAATATCATGGAGAAAAACTTATAAAATCAAATGCAATATGTTGGTTAGAAAGTTAACAATTTTGTAAAGAGCTTTAATAATTTTATATATCTTCTAAATATAGAAATAAAGGAGCTACACATCTCATGTACTTTAAGTTTAGTGAATGTAAAAGACATTTCTATTGCTAGATAATTTGATCCTCCACTTAAAGGGCTAACTCTCTTGGCTCTACCTTTTGTACTTAATAGGAAGTATTTTTTAATGGAAAATGAAGGCACATTAAAAGCTTAACTTTGAGGGAGGTAGAACATATCGTATAAGCATGTCTTGGGATTAACTCAAGGTAAACATGAGTAATTCTATAAGAAGCAAAGACAATTAAGAAATTAAACTAAATGACAATGCATCACAATACTTTAACTAAACAAGTAGAGGCCAATTAAATCTATTATAAGAGAATTTCCATTTATGATATTCAGTGCGTAATTAAGAATTAAGTCTAATAGATAGAAGAACAATGCAAACAAATCAACCTGACTCCATAACAAATCTACTTACATTCTTCTTTGTCAATCTTTAAGCTTGGGCTAAGCTCTAGTTAATATTTGATTCCCTATACTTAGCATCATCAAGCCCCTTATCCACGCTGTTTTATTTATGTAAAATACTTGATCTTCTAGTTTAGTTCCTCTAAACAACCCATGGTTCTTTTTAGTTTATATAACATATATTAGGTAACTAAAAGCCATTCTAAAAAATTTAGGTTTCTCTTTTAGCTATGCCTAAGAGTTGGTCAGCCATTCCATTATTCCATGTCTTAGAACTTTGTTTCATTACAAATTAAATAGAAGTTCACCCATTTAAAGAAAAAAATGCTAGTAGCTTCATTTTTAGTGTTATAAAACACATAACTTGTCTAGAATGCTAAACTTGATCTAATCCTTGGTTTTAGCTTCTTTAATATAGCTAACCTAAGAATAAAAGAGGTTTTAGGGATATTGAATGCTTACCAAACTAGCTCAAAACATATCACTTTTTACAAAGATAGAGCTAGCATTTCCTTACATGATTGGTTAGTGAAAGTTTTAAATTAATATTTGAATCATTTCTTGTATTCTTCATCTTGACTGGAGGCTATAGTTAGTAAGTGATCTATTATACAAGTAAATCTTTTATAAGCATCGATAGGCCAGTTTCAACTATCTTTATTAAGGCTACTTTTACTTTATCTAAACTATGGAAAAGAGGACCCAATCAAGTCATTTGTCCAACCAAAACTAGGTCTCCTTACCATTTACAATTTTGCATTTGAACTCTTTCTAACTTGATTACTTAACCATAACATCTTCTTAAGAGTCCAAGAGAAGATTTGTTTAGGTTGAACATTCACTAAACTTGCACCTCTAAGGGAGTAAGTATGAATCTATATCACCTAGATCAACTTGTTTTCAGCAAGAATTTTCAAAATCCTTTTAATCAGCATAACCTTATTTATAGCTCTATATGATTTAATTTTTAATCTCCTTTATTTTTAAGATAACATAAATTAATCCATTTAACATTGGCACTAGTTAAATTAAGTACATGTCCATAAAAATTCCCCATTTATCTTTTAAGGTTTCTTAATATTTGAGGAGATGTGCAAATGAGAACTTTAGAAAATTTGCATGTGATTAAGCACTGCATTTTTTAAGTTGTATCCTTTCAGTAAATGAAATAGCATGATTGCACGAACTCCCTAACTTCTTTTGTGTTAATTCTAGTAGTGGAATGCAATCCTATGTTAAGTCTTTTTATAGTTAAAAGGATATGCAAGTATTTAAAAGGAAGCTCTCCTTGAGATACCCAAGAATTTAAAAGGAAGCTCTCTTCGGTTGAAACTTAAATTTACCATGATGCCTAACTCTCCTCTCATAACCTTTAGAGATTATTGGATTATTACTTAGACCAGATAAGAGCTTTAAATTTTGTAAAGCTTTATAATACATCAATGGATTCAAAGTTAGCTCCACATAGGAGAAAAAGGTCACCAAAAAATGAAAACTTGTGAAAAGAAACTTCTCACATCCATAATAAAACTTTGGCAAGGTTTTTTCAATTGTTTTGGTTTCCATTATACACAAGAGGAAATCTATGCATATGTTAAAGAGGTAAAGGGACAAAGGATCCTTTTGCCTCAGCTCTATAGACCCTTTAAATTAAGTAATATGTTTCGTTTACTAATATAGAATAAAAGATAACAATGAATCAATAAGTGATCCATTATACAAACCTATTTAGAAAGCCCTAATAAATCAAGCTGGAAGTTATAAAACTATAACTCATGGAGTTAAATGACTTGTTAAAGTCCACCTTAAGTATACAACTTTTAATAGCCATATTTGTGTGATAATTCTTATATAGGTCTTAAGCTATAAGAATATTATCACCAATTGATCTTCCTTTAATAAAAACTCCTTAACATAGATTGGTAATGAAATTCAAAATGGGCTTAAGTCTATTTATAAGTAGCTTAGAAATTAGTTTATAAATAATATTATAACAAGAAATGGTTTTTAGACAACCAAGGATGAAAGGTTAGGAATCTCAGTGACAAGATAAATATAAGTAGTACTAATCTTAATAAGAGGTCTACCCTTTGAAAACAAATTCTTGAATTGTGTAAATGATTGAGTTATTTATAAGGGAACAAGTTTTTTGGAAGAAGTTGGCATTAAAACCATCAAGCCTAAGTGCTTTATGACCTTAAACTAAAGAGAGCATTTTTATTTCCAAGTTAGAGAAGGATCTTTATAAGGAGTCAAAAAGTTCTTGAATGTTACCTTATGGGATAAATATTTTGATGTCCTGAATGGAAAAGGACAAACTCTATACTAATATTCCTTTTAAAGTAACTCAAAGCAACATTCTTATGATCTACCTAATCAGTAGTTAAGTAATTATTAGAGGCTTATAAGGATATTATAGTGTTTTGATTCCTTCTTGCCATAATTGCGTTGTGAAATAACTTGGGTTTCCTATCCCTTTCCTTTAACCAAATAGCTCTACCTTTTTGTTTATGTAAGGAGTAATGAGTATTTATAGTCTTCTTGTGTCTTATAAGATCTAGTCTTTTAGTTTGTTTAAAGTCTTCATCTTTAGAGGAGCTATTTAACTTTTCATAAGCATTGTTGACTTTTTCCATTGCCTCAATATTAGCAACCTTAATGTTTCCATAAGAAATTACCTTAAGCAATTTCAAATCTTCCTTAATGACCCTTAATTTTGTCATACCCTCACAAGCTTTATATCCTTAAACTTCTTTGTTTAAACTCCTTCTTACTTTTCAGAAAATTAGGAGAGTAGATTATGTAGTTGTTGAATCTAAAGGTTGCATTCCTTTTTAATTGAAATTTATTGAGAAAACTTAACAGGGCAATGGTCTGAGCATAGTTGATTGCTGAAGCATGTATAACTATTAGGGAAGCTTGTGAGACAATTAGAATTTACCAAGGCCTTATCAAGCTTCTTCCTAAAAGTCACTCTTTATTCTTATTTTCATTCCATATTAACAAATTGCCTTTAAATATAAGGTCCAGAGTACTTATGTGGCCCATGCAATTTAACAACTCTTTATTACAAATTTTAAGTATGCTCGTGATGCTTCAACTTTTTTACGATAGATGTGTATAACTAAAACCCCCTTTTAAGATCCAAAGTACTATATTTTCCACTCGTAAATCCAACAACCTTTTTTTTCATAATTCTTTCCTTTGGGATTCAACACCTGTTTCATATATTACCATGATATCCATTCTTATGGAGCCTCTTATTAGTTAAACATGACAATAAATTAGTAAGTCAAAATGTGGGTAATGAAAAATCTTGATCACATCAGGATCATACGAGATTATGATCTTTCTATTTTAATGCTTAACATGATTAATACTTTTGATCCATTTTTTTGAAAGAACCATAAACCTTATTTTGGTCTCTAAGAGACCAAAAAAAGATAATTTCTTATGGAGGAGAACATTATAAAGCATATATTACTTTTTGGGGTTATTGATACCCCTCAAATTTCAAGTGATAAAATTCAATGAGTAGTAAGAAGGAGAGATTGATCCTTCCCTTTTGATTTATGTTTGGGACCTTTCCTTGTATGCATATTATTATCTATTGGTGTTAGGTTAAAAAAAAGGTCTGGCGTCTCTTTTGAACAATCTTTATTACTAAAGATCCACTGTTATTAGTTGTGTTCTTGGTAGGTAAATTTACATTAAATAATCCTCAATATTCATATCTTTGAATGAATATGTCTACACTAAAGTATCTAACTTAGCCTTCTCCTTTATTTGACTAGTTTGTTCCCCTAAACTTAACCTATTACCTTTAGCACCAATGCTGCTAAATATGATTCCATTTTTTTTCTTTTTCTTCTAGAACTTGAGAGTAATACTTAGTGTTTTCTCCTTTTTTGTTCTGTTAAATCCTAGGTTGTAATCATTTTTTCTGAATTCTATGAAGCTCATCACTCTCTCTTGATTCAAAAAGTTATACTATTAAGGACATAAATCTTGGCCTTCTCCTCCTTGCTAGGTCTTTAGTTGTGTTTGATTATATTTTTGCTACCATTAGTTTCTCATCTTTATCATTCTCATAAGCTTGATTCTATAAAAAATTACTTATTACAAAGAACCTCTATATATATATCCTTGCATATTTCTTTAGGGTTATGATTAACTCATCAATATACATAGGTCTACCCATTGAGATTGTAAGATGATTTAAATCACCTATAGACCAGTATTCTAGAGGAATTTTTTCTATATTAACCTAAATGAGAATGTTTTCTATATTAATAGAGGCTGTTTTATAATCTTGGTCTCCTTTTTTTGAGCAGTAGAGGCTTTTCATTTACATGCCAAATACTAACTGCTAGTATTTTCTTAGGTGAATGTTTAAGTTAAATTCCAATTTGAGCATCCCCTTTTCATTAATTAAGACTTACTCGAAGCCTTAGTTTTTGTAGGTTGATATAAACCATTAATAAACTAGACGAAGTGCTAGTCTCTTATCATAGAAGAAACCAATCAATGAAGTAGACCATCTTTTGGTGACCTCTTGCAGTATTTTCACAAGAGGAGTAAGCACTTACAAGTAATTCTCTAGAGGGAAAAATTTAAGTTTATCAAAAGCATCACTATCACCCACAACTTGTTTCCAAGATTCCTAACTACTAGTGTCATTTCTAGTGGTCATAGGGGCCTCAACTATCAAAACATGTAAGTTTAGTGCTCTAGAGCTCATCTAGTTCTGGTTGAGTTTAGGATAAGGAGAAGGAGTTATACAAGGTTTAAAGGGATTAAGTTGCAAAAAAGGGAAGTCAAGGTTAAGAGGGATCTAGAAAAAGATTTATAGGTTATCATGATAGTCTTTGTAATTAGATATTGAGTGTAAAGAGAGACCAAGGAGAAGAGACCAGTGATACAGAAAAAGAATAAGTAAAGTGAACCTTACTAAAAATTTCCATATTTAAAAGGAAGATAAGGTTTGGTATTAAGTGGGAGAAATCCTGCCTAGTACTGCTAACGAGAATAGGAAAAAAGGAAGCTCTGACAATATTTAAGCTAAAGGAAAGAAGAAGTGGACGTCGATAAACCTCCTATTTAAACTTTCTTTCTTCCTGAGTTGGTCAAAGTGAAAAGGATATAAGTGTTACTGCTTAGGATTAAACTAAAGACGTTAACATGTATGATTGATGCACCATTATTAAATTCATACTCTCTTAATTTATAAATTTTATAAGGCATTCATAGGGTACTACTCTTTTCCACATTGATATGAACCCTTTTAGTATAGACATAATAAGTTGAACCATGTTATTGTAGATGTTTTGGGTTTTAAATATCAATACTCACCATTCTTTTAATAAATTGGATAAGCCAACAAATGGGATGAAAAGAGTGAACTATTCGAGGTTATGTGTTATTCTTGATATATAACAATATATACCAGAAGTAATTCCTATAATGAGAATAGGAAAAGATGGATTGTTATTTGAGGAATTAGTTATTGTTTCATACCAATGGAAACCAAACATAACTCATTAAGAAAAAAGTGGATACCTATTAGTAAGAGATTTAATAGTAGAGATTACCTTGAGGTCAAGAGTATGAATGTCGGACCCCGCTTCTGGAACCCAACCTGTCCCGAGACATGAGCCTTACTGAAACCCATTCCCGAGACATGCGCCCTGCTGAAACCCTAAACTGACATTTACTGCTAAACCACATTGGTGGCGAGCGAACACTGGTAAACCTCACAATCACGAGTTGACTTCTCCATAAAAGGAATAATTCCAAAATACCCCAAATAATAACTTTCCAAACACATGTCCGTTAAATGGACATGCATGTCCGTTAAATGGACATGAACTGTACTGGGAAACCATTTGACCCGAACCTGTCCGTTAAACGGATAAGAGTGTCCGTCCAACGGACACGAGGTGGCTAATGTACACTATTTCACCCGAACCTGTCCGTTAAACGGACAGTCGTGTCCGTCCAACGGACACAAGGTGGATGAGGGGTGACATTTCACCCGAACCTGTCCGTTAAACGGACAGGCGTGTCCGTCTAACCCAACAAAATCAACACTCTCAAATCATTCATACCAACATCAATAAACTTAAACCTAAACAACATCTTCATCTATAGCCTGCATGCTCTTCCAATACCCCATTTCTTCAATCAACAACCTCAAACTTCATATCATTCATGTTATTCCTAACATGCTAAAATTTCTCCTGCATTCATAACACATCCCTACCCTACATGAATGTCAAAGTCATATAATGCAACTTGGAAAAGCCATAATGAACATACTAATGAATGGTTTTGGAATACCATAATTCAAGTACATTTCATTTACATCAAATCAAATATCTTACAATGCTTTAGTGGGCATTTCAAGCCCTTTTCAACGTGGTTCAAAATACATCTTACAAAATGCAACTGTTTTCTCAAAATGCATCTAAAGCATTGATTTACAACAATTCACTTGAAATACAAAATGACAAAATTTTGGAGTATGCCTTTAAGCTCATTCTTCGAGATCTCGCTCTTCACCTGGAGATGGGACAGGATAGGTGGGGGTGAGCTTTCGCTCGTGGGTAACATGTTTATATTTATGAAAATAAGCTAATTCATTTCATCATCCATGCATTTAGCAAATTTCTCAACACAATCATACAATCATGAATTTCATAAATTCATCATTCTAAAAGCACAACTTTCATGATTCAAGCATTCTTCATTCTTGCAAATTACATGAACACATATAAACACATAGCTATTGGTTCGGTAAGTCCACTATTACTGACGAGCTACACAAGTGTAGTCGTATGCTGAGGAGTCCTAAAAGGAACATCCTTGCCTCTTGCGGGCAGGCGGGAGAAGCCTATACTGGTCAACGTGCACGTGACATTGCTGGGTGGACTTATCCTAACCCACATAACATGAATTCATGCATAAAAACTGGACTTGTCTTGTCCAACTGGCTGATTCTTGAAAATGGATTTTCATGCATCCAAATAGCTGATTCTTGAAAAATGGATTCCATGCTTAAATCACATTTCATGATTTCACTAACATTCATGCTCATTCAATTCATGACAAGTTCAAGCAAATGACATGTACTGCTATAATTTTCACATAATGACAATCATGGATCAACTTACAAGCAATCAATGCACAATCAATGCTCACTTTCAAGGTAGTTAAAAACCATTAATTTCATTAGTTGAAATAACATGTATTACTTACTAACATAAAGATAAAAATGAAACCCACCTGAAATCTTGCTTAATCCTTGCTTAGGAGTGATCCTCTCCTTGCTCTTCTCTTCTCTCTTGCTCTACTTAAAGAGAAGCAAAAACCCAAATCAACTTAACTTAAATTGAAAACCTACATGACCTCTTACATGAAATTGATCTAAGAATCACTAAACCCATCTTGATTCTAAGCTTTCTAAACCACAACCCAACCAAAATCTAAAGTTTGAACATGAGGCTTACCTTAAATCTTTAACCAACCAAGTGATTTCTTGGTTCAAGATGAAGCTTAGACTCTCCTCTATGCTTTTCCTTCTTGGACTTTCTTCAAACAACCACTTGATCTCTTGGAAATCCAAACCCTAGCAAGCTCTCTTTTCTTCTCCTCTTCTTTCCCCCTCATGACTCTTTCTCTTTCTTCTCTCCCTCAATTTCGATTCTTCTCTCCTCTAAATGCAAGACAAGCCTCCTTCTTACTTCTTCTTATACTCCTACTAAGTCACTTAAGCCCACAAAGCCCAAAGCCCATTCATTAAAGCCTTATCCCTTCCTTACTTAAACCCAACTCATTTCCTCTTCTTTTTATATTCTCTTTAAGCCACTTAAGCCCATTCAAGCCTAAGCCCATTAGTCTTTTAATGCTATTCCTCTTCTATTCTTAACTTAAGACCACTTCTTCACTCGAGCCCATATTTCATTAATCCCAACTAACACATTTAATTTCATTAATTCTTACCACCTAACCTAATTAATGCTATCATACTTGGTCAATGCTAACTTAATTTAATCTATTAAGATTCTAATTTCCTTTAGTCATGCTTAAATAAATAAATAAATAATTTCGGGGCTAACACAAGAGGCTTTGGGAACTAAGTTAAATGTTAGTACAGTTTTCCATCCGCAGACTGATGGACAATGGGAGAGAACGATCCGGACTTTGGAGGCATTGCTAAGAGCTTGTGTTATGGATTTTAAAGGCTTATGGGATGATCATTTGCCTTTAATAGAATTTGCTTATAATAATTCCTACCACTCGGGAATTCAGATGGCACCATATGAAGCTCTTTATGGTAGGAGGCGCAGAACTCCTATTTGTTGGGATGAGGAAGGTGAGAGGAGGCTTTTGGGGCCTGAGTTGGTACAAGTCACTGTTGACAAGATTAAGTTGGTAAAACAAAGACTTAAAGTAGCTCAAGATAGAATGAAGAGCTATACGGATGCACATAGAAAAGAGATGGAATTTGAAGTTGGAGACAGAGTGTTTCTTAGAGCTTCTCCAAGGAAAGGAGTTTTGAGATTTAGTAAGAAAGGCAAGCTAAGTCCAAGGTATAAAGAACCTTATGAGATCATTAAGAGGATCGGGCCTTTAGCTTATAAGTTGGCTTTGCCATCGGAGCTGTCTAAGATTCACAATGTTTTTCATGTGTTGATGTTAAGGAAGTATCGATCAGACCCTTCGTATATAGTTCAGCCTTCAGAGGTTCAGTTAAAGGAGGATTTGACATATGAAGAGCAACCAGTGGAGATTCTAGACTCGAAGGAAAAAGTTTTGAGAAACAAGGTTGTGAAGTTAGTTAAAGTCTTATGGAGGAACCATTCGACAGAGGAGGCAACATGGGAGCCTTTAGACGTAATGAAGGAGAAGTATTCGCATCTCTTCAATGGTTCAGGTAAGAATTTCGAGGATGAAATTCTTTTAGGGGAGGAGAGTTGTTGGACCTTGATTTTTCTGAATTTGCATGAATTGATTAAATAGTTATTTATGCTTGTTTTGTGGTTTAATTTTTTTTATATTAGTTTTGGTCCTTAATTTGTTTTGATGGGAAGGAGTAGAAATTGAGATTTAAATGAAGTGTTAGGTGAAGTGGGGTTAATGTAGTGTAAGTGGATTAAATGGTGGTGTAGAGACACAAAAAGGACAAAATAAGGGCAATTTTGGGAGAACGAGGTTAAGTGAGGGTATAATGGGAAATAAAGGAGAAACAAAAGAGCAAAAATTAGAAGAAGAAGAGGAGAGTGTCGTGGAAGCTTAGTGAGGGAGGAGAGAAAACGTGAAGAAGAAGAGAAGAAAAAGAAGAAAATCAAAAATCCAAGGGAAAAAGGAAGGAAATTCGTGGAAAGGAGGAGAAATCAAGGCTTCTAAGGTAAGTTCCTCCTCTTTCCATCTTGATTTGTTGAAGAATGGGTTGTTGTGTTGAGAATGAGAAATTCTAGAGAGAGAAAGAGGGTGTGTTGGGAATGCTTGGAGGAGGAAGAAGATGGTGAAATCTATAGGGTTTTTAGGTTTCTAAGTTAAGGATAGAGT
>JANZXV010234184.1:0-15860 GCA_027576455.1 Erythroxylum roigii | reverse complement strand
AATTAAAGATTGTTAAATCAAAATTAATCGATTTATTTTAATTTATAAAATTAATTATTATATAAAACTAACTGATTAATTAATAAATTGATCGATTTTTAACAATAATAATTATTAAACTAAATTGAAATGAAAAATTAAATATCGAACAAAAAATTGATCAGGTCAAAATTTTCATTGTTAAATCGGTCGAATTGATTCAATTTTTTAAAACATTGGTTTTAACACAAAACACAAAAGAACAAAACCTTGCTTAGGGAAGACTATTGAAAGTTCATTCTCTTAGCATACGAGCAACCATAAAATAGACAGAAAATGTTACCGAAACAATGGGTTATAGTAAATATTCATTAACCTTATGGATCATATATGATCCAATTGTTTAGACCCGACTATGGTTAATGACAAAAAAAAAGGGGACCAAATCTTTTATGCCTGTAATCCTGTGCTAACTTTATTGCAGACGATCTCATTCACACAAATATGTAGAAATCAAAGAACTACGTGGATAGGATCGTCTAAAACAGGGTTGACACAGGTTTATAAATACAGAAGATCTTGTTAAAAAAAAAAGGGATGAGATTGTCTGCTCTCAATTCTCTGTGACATCCTGTGTCAACTTCTCCTATCCACATGTTTCAGAGTAGTCAGTAGATACATAGGACAGTGTTAAATATGAGGATGGAAGAAGCTGGCACAAGAAGGGCAACAGCTGGTGCCTAAATTGGCAGTCACCCTATGGATAGGTAATGATTAATCCAGTTTTGTTTTATGACGTACTTACTTCCAAGAATGCGCATTTTATAAAACAACACAAAGAACGAACACTAGTGTAAAGAATTGGCTATATGGACTATGGATTAGCATCTATTGTGGGGTACGAAAGCCTACAACTACTTAAGCATGGTGGACCGAACAAGCTAGAGGAAAACAGTTAGTAGTGTCCTTTATCCTAAGCTAACATCCCTTGTCCTACCAAAAATAATGTGTCTTTAACTCTCTAATGTACTTGGAAAGGCTATAGCTACGCTCTTTTAGAGCCTAGTTTCAATGCTAGTACCAGGCCATACTGATGAGATTTCTATCAAGAGTAGAAGATCAAAATGAAATCAGATTCTCTGTCCAATTTTACTGTCTTATGAAATCTCAACCATTTATTTTACGGGACTTACGCGGGTCCTATATGGACCCCATAAAAATAAATGGCTGAGATTTATTGGACACAATAAAACACCATAATATTAGACAGAAAATCTGAACTCGATCAAAATGGTTAGTTAAAACTTCCGTCTATTATGATATGTCCGTGTGTCATCACTAGCGAGCTTATATGTGTACGGATTATGGAAGCGTTACCTTCGGTCCTGCTGTGTTTACGCCTCGTATGAATTCCCAGCCGTCATTCCTTCTGAATTATGATTCCATCTTGAAGAACTTTTTCCTGTATCTAGTTATACACCTGTATTAAGCATAGCAAATGACCGATAACGGAAAAAGAGAGAAATATAGTACCACACGAAAAGGAAAAAGCGTACAATCTATGAAAATGATAGCGCACCAAATGGAAAAGAGTTCTTTTAATTAGTAAAGGTTACTGTTAAGACTTCTACTCAAGGGTTGTGTCACAGGGCGATGGTTCGTCAGTTCGGATTTCTTTCGTGATGCGTTGATGCGATGAGGAGCAATTGCGAATGAATGGAGCTCAAACAAAGAGCTGTGCCTATCCGGAAGCTCGTTAACGAGAGCTATCAATCTCTTGATTAGGGTTGTAATCTCGATGATTTTTATATAATGCGATTACTCAGTATCATACATAAACTGATTAAAAGCGAAGTAATGTGGAATATTTGATTTCGGTTATATCTCTTATTTCGATGTAGCTTTCGAGCTCTAAGCAATCACGAATCTTCCAGGATTTTATGGAAAATATTTGCCAACACCAGGTTTAGGTCTTTTTACAGTTTTTTTAAAACATAAGTTCTCTTGACGGGTCAGAGAATTCTTATGCTTACGATTAATAAGCAACTGCCGGAGACCTTAGCCTTTTTTTGTTTAAAGGGAACAAACAACAACGATTACAAAATTAGTCGGGAGAAGCAGGTCCCCGACTAATCCTCTAAAAGGATACGTTGACACCCTATAGGTGTAAAAGCAAAAAAGGTAACGCTGACATCCGGAAGGACTGCGTGTGTAGCAAGCTAGTCCGCACATTTATTGCTCTCTCGATACACGTGACTATGAACAACAGTCCAATTACGCGTGAGAAGTTCGTGGATACCCATGGAAATGGGGTAGGGAGTCTTGAAGCGATTCTCCGCGGAAGATATGAGATGGTACGCCACAAGAGAGTCCAACTCTAATTCTATCGGGCGGAAGCCCCGGTCCCAAGCTAGCGACAGCCCTATATAAACTCCCCAAAGTTCAACAACCATTGAGTCACACTAGTCGAGATTTTGAGAGAAATCTCCAAGCCAGGTGCTATCACAGTTGCATAAAATGCCACCTGTTGTAGCCGAGCATTGGGAGCGATTGCAAGCTCCTTCGGTGTTTAGCTTCACCTAACCCAGAGGTGGTTTGCTCCAACCAATGAATTGCTGAAGACGAGGAGGGGGTCCTGTGCCTACCCGGCTATGCCACACAGTAGACTTGTGGATTTGATCTGCAAAAGAGAAAATGAGAATGTTAGGAGACAGAGGCCGAGTGAAATGTTCATCGAAGAGAGAGCTATTCCTCCATTTTCGGAGGAACCAACATGTGGTGCCAAAGATGACTGCCCAATCATGACCCTGAATGCGCCGATGATGTTGGAGGTTTGTCAGGAGCCATTGACGAATCGGCATAGTGTAGAAGTTAGTAGTAACGAGAGCCACTGGCAAGGTGGCCCACACTTGTCTAGCACGAGTGCAGTCACGAGCAACATGGAGAGGAGATTCTTCATAATGGCATTGAGGGCACGAGCTGTCTGTCGTCAGGTGTCTACGAACCCGGTGTTGGTTAGTGAGAAGACGCTCCTGAGCTAGTAACCATAAGAATGCTCGTATTCGTTGAGGACCGACCATTGCCAGATAGCTTTCCATATTTGATGTGTCGAGTGCTCATCCTGGCCCATGAGCATGGAGTAGGTCGAAGCGATGGTAAATAAACCACTGTCAGAACCCCCCAGATCACCCGATCCTGGCCAAAAAAAAGGTTTAGGAGGGAAGGTGGCGGCCCATGTTTGCTCAAAGTGATTAGTTTCCAGTGGCCTTGGGCCACCACTTGGGCAATCGCATGGCCAAGGCGCTCTAGACACAAGACAAAGAGGTAAGGAGAAAGAGGGTCCTCCTGTCGAATGCCTCAGGTAGGAGTAAAGGTGTCGCTGAGCTCCCCGTTCCAGTTAACTTGGATGGAGACAGTAGATATGCACTTCATGATGAGGGTGGTAAGCGAATCCAAAAGTCTGACATCCATGAGGGTATCCTGAATAAAGGCCCACGACAAACGATTGTGAGCTTTCTCCAGGTTCACTTTAATGGCCATGAGCCCTTTACGACTAGTTTTCCTTCTCATAGAGTGGATAACCTCCTGAGTGATGATGATGTTGTCGGTAATAAGGCGTCCTGGAACAAAACTACACTGCGTCGGAGCGACGAGCCCGTCGAGGTGCAGTTTGATCCGATTCACAATGATCTTGGATAGCGCTTTGTACAGAACCGAGCATAGAGCTATCGGCCAGAACTGAGATATAGAGGTAGGAATCGAAGTTTTAGGGAGAAGAACCATGATGGTACAGTTGAGCGCGGACTCCCAAACTTCGTGCCGAAATATGCTCTGGAAAAAACTGGTTAGAGAGGGTTCAAGAGTGTCCCATTGGGATTGGTAGAATAAAGCGGTGAACCCATCAAAGCTAGGAGCTTTATTGGGAGCCATGGAGAAAAAAGTCGTCTTGACCTCATTGGAGCTAATCTGACGGGTGAAGTCGGATTGAGCTGGCAACTGGAGGCAAGGGAAAAGTCCGCATATATACCAGGCTGTGGGGATAGGGTCGTCAGAGAGGTAAAGTTCCTCGAGATAGGTGCGCGCTAGGTTCCGAATAGACGAGTCGTCGAAGATGACATTGCCATTGTCGTCGGTTAGTGAAACGATTCTTGTCTGTCGACGTCTCGAGCGGGTGAGTGAGTGGTAATAGGTAGTATTCTGATTGCCCTAGCCTAACCACTGGCTTCTGGAGCGCTGGTGCCAGAGTAACTTTTCTTGGTAGAGGACTTGCTCTAAATTTGCCCGTAGATAAGTCTCGAGCTCACGGAGAGCGGGAGACTCAGTGTCTTCAAGAGGTTTTTGAATGCCTTCGATCTGAGTCATGAGGCGCTTTTTACGATGGAATATGTTTCCAAAAACATTATCATTCCACTGTTGGAGTTTTTCCGACAGATTGTGGATCGCTCCACTAAAGTCGGAGTTGTTGGGTGTCCAATGATCAGCTACCACTTGGCCAAAACCATTATGCGTAAGCCAAGCGGATTGGAAGCGGAAAGGCCGTCCCAACTAAGCGGGGGGTCAGGGGGAACAAGGTGATGAGAAGAGGCCGATGATCTGATTTCAAAAAAAAGGGAGATGAGTACCTTTGGTGTAAGGAAAAGCTGAGAGCCAAGAATGGGAATCGAAAGCACGATCCAATCTCGCTTGGATTTGTCCGCGCCGTCACGTAAAGCGGGACCCAAAAAATCCAAGGTTTTGAAGGCTGCATTTGTGGATGCAATCTTGAAACTGAGTATTGACTATCTGTAAAAGACGAGATCCACCTCATTTGTTGGTACCTTCCAATTTTGCATTGAAATCTCCCCCCAACAACCAAGGTTTAGTAGTGAGCCTTGCCAGTCGAGGTAGATAATGCCAAAAGAATTTTTGTAAGGCATAGGTAGGCCTGGCATAAATGGTAGTAAAGTCAAACGCCAGGTGGTCCCACTCAATGCTGACATGGATGAATTGGCGATGAGCAAGCCGAATATGGACACTAACATCTTGTTTCCAGAGCAGCCAGATTCCGCCTGATAACCTGCAGCTTCTACTCGGAATGAATGACCAAAACCTAGATTCCAAATAATTTGCAGCGCTCGCTCTCCGCTAATGCGAGTTTCGACCAAAACAACCAGATGAGGTTGATGAGTACGAATATAGTTTCATATCGGACTTTCCCATTACAACATCGATATGAGTCTAGTCCATACTAATTGAGATCCATTTTCTACCTAGACTTCGACCAATTAATTTAAATCATTTATTAGATTGTTTTATTATTTTTATCTGAATCAAATTACGTAACTTAACCGATAATATGTTGAAAAACAAAAAAATGCAATTAATAGTTGTTTAATTTTATAAAAAAGACAAAATTGTCCAAACATTTTATCGATGAATGACAATAGCCCTTTTATAGTACTTCGAGTTTGACACAAAGGCTGAAACTTACAGGCTCCTAATTGAATTAGAACTAGACTAATACTGGACTCTCCAATTATGCAAATAATCGTCTAAAAATAGAAAGCACAATAATAACTGCCACAGCTACTGCTGCTTTCCTTGCTTCATGTTCCTGGCATAGCTTCGTCCATACAAGGAGTCTATATCAGTTACCCCTTGTCGGGTCGCCGCCTTATTAGTAGTAAAGCATTCACACCCAGCATACAACCATAAACACATTATACGGATTTACTGAGTCCCTTGCTCAAACAATATACAATAGTTCTCTTAATTTCTTCACAGCAAGCAACTAAAGTTTGCACTGGCGGAATCTGTACGGTGCCTCGAATAAATACAGCTAGCCAACCTTGATGCTGAAAATAATTATTCCTGCTAATTGTGGAAATAACGCCAGTGTCAACTGCAATCATTTGTGTCCTTGTATTCACTCCCTGCTTGACGTACAAACTGTCCTCGAATACGTGGTCTCTGTTCTGCTAGTTTCTTCCTGCTCTGATATCGAACCTGGAAAAGATGCCATTAGTTACTTCCAGTCAATTGACTAAAATGAAAGATATTATGATGCATATGGGGAATGATGATACAGGTAGTGATAGAAACAGCTACAAGTTCTTGTCTCATAAATAACTGGCATTACTAGCGTAGGATTATCTCTATCATTTTGTTGATTGGTAAATGCAGATCCAATTACCTTCTTCTCAAAGCATCTATCTTTCCTCTTCTGGCGAAATTTGTTTAAAGCAGCCTCTCTTTGTGCGAATTGGTTTTGATCAATTCCATTCCTATTTCCATAACAAATTCCACCACTTGTTCCACCTTTCCTAGCTAATCCATCACCACTGTCCATGTTTATTCCTCTGGTATTTAAAGCAGCAGTACCCCCATTCTGTTCATTGCTCCCACGGTCACTTCCCGTGCCATCGTCGTTTAAAATTTGATACCCAGCTGTTCCCTTGACATCTGTGATTAAAGCATTAGATGACCCACATTGCAGTGCTGCTGTAGCCATATTCTTCGAGGACAAATTATCATCGTTAGCCAGCTTCTTCTGCTGCTGCTGCTGGAGCACATTGTGGACATGGTGGTGGTGATGATGATAATGATGGTGGTGATGCTGAACTTGGACCTGCTGATTGACTTCTCTTGTTGCAGGTGAAAGAATAGTATTAATCGCAATATTGGCTTTACCATGCCCCATAGAATGGGCAACAGGTGAACGGCCATGTTGCTCAGAATGAAAAGCAGGAAAGGGATGCTGACCCCTAACTGTAGATTTAAGGAGTGGCTTGTCACCGAATATTGCTGGTTTGGCGAAAGCATTACTAGTGGTAGAGCCCATATCATTATTATTAGTACTTCCATTTGAGTGCAGATTGGCAAGTGTGTTACTTGAGTTAGATCGTACATTTTTCATCGACTCTCGTTTTATTGCCTCTGAACTGTTAGCAAGTGGAGAGCAGCTACCTACATTTCCTGTCTGCTCCTGATTAGCAGTAGAAGTGTACCTGAGGGGTAACCAATATTCTTCAATTGTCAATTTGTCTTTGTAAAGGTTCATAAATGAATTCATTATCTGCGTAGGTGGTTTGAGAGAAAATATACAGCGTCAAATAAATCCTGGTACCTTGAGAATGCAGAAAGGTCTGAATGTCTGAGAATATTTCGATCATGCCCACTAGTCCCTATATCTTGAACATCACTAAGTCTTTTCAAACTAAGTTCAAGGGAAAGGATATCCTTAGTTTCTTTGGAAAGGCTATTTTGTCTGTCAGCGACCAAAATTTCTATCTTAGGATCTGTGCAATTTGTGACTCCCATTAAATCAGCAACTTGATTTCTGAATTCTCCATCCTTACTGTTAAGCTCCAGCAGTCCTCTATCTTTTTCCTCATCATTCTTTGAATTAATTTCAGGAAATTTATCTCTTGTATTGCCATCTGTTTTGACCAGTACCCTTTCACATCGAACTTCAAGCTGCAAATTTGGAATTGTCGGTACCCTTATCTCCAAGTCCTTACCCATGACACCATTTCCTAAACCTTTAGTAAACGTAATTTTGAGCCAAAAATAAAACAAAGTTACGTAAAAAGAGATTTGAAGTCAAATAATAATTGCTGCAAACAAAGCCACGTATACCAAATTCATTACCCTGCCCTTCGCACTCCTTAGATGTGCCCTTGGCCACATAGTTGTTGCCTAGTTCTTCAAGCTTTGAATGAATTATATCCGCACAACTGCTATCAGCAGGATCAGCTAACTGTTCCCATGGTGAAGTTGGTTTGGGGTTGTCAACTTCCAATGCTCTCTTTGTCCAAGTGCCCTACAGAAAAAAAAAGTGAGATTCGGAAACTAAAGTGGCAATTTCATATCATTCAGTTCTGGAGTAAGAACTGTCCTTTAAATCATCAATGATAAATAGTTTCTTCTGCACACACACATCTCAAACATTTATCTGCAGACAACATACACAAAAATATACCCACACAGAATCCATGGCAGAATGATTCATAAAATATTGGTGCCACAAGCATCCTCACCATCTTGATCCATGTACTTGTTAGCCACGTCCTTGTCAGTTTAGTAACAAGTCCTGTAAATAGTCTCACCTAAGCAAATTTCTGTTTTCTGAACTTGTTCTGTCTGTATTCAAGAAAATGCTTACCATGCAGATCTATCCTTTCCAAGAGCAGCTCTCTGTGTTTACCCAAGTGACATTCTAAAGTCTAAACAAACACATGAACATGAATAACGTTCTTTAAAGATTTGGAATGTTAAGGTATAAGCTCTTATAATGATTCGACAGCTAATTTTCATTGCAAGTAAATGAGTACCATCAAAATCAAAAGCATTCCCACTTCCATCCAAGTCCCGCACTTAGAACTCTGTTTCAAGTAACCACTAACCTCCATGCATTTAACTTTGACTTAAACACATGATAAGTTATGTTCTTTGCACTAGTATATATATTCTTTTCAATAATGGGGCAGCAGGCATGGTTCTTATACAAAACTGCCAAAGTGAAAATGGATGAGATCTAGACCACATAGGATGGAACAGACAAGATGTTTGAACATTTGAAAGGATAAAACATAAAGAGTACCTAACATAATATGACGAAACCATGAGTTGATTCTGTGATCTAGGAGAAGGGAGAAAACAAAAAGATGTTAAATTACCTAATGCTAGGCTTACACTGGGGAGTGTGCGTCCAGCTTAGGATGCAATCACAGTATACTGCTGAGTTAGCAACATTGTGACACATTCCTGCTATGCTAACAATTGAGGAACCATATAGTAGGTGACTGAATAATTGTCCATCGACTGCTCTAAACCTCAGTTACTATTTTCATTAGGAATTCAAAATTCAGAAGGTTACTACATGAGATTTTATTGTTCATTTTCTTACTTTATAGGATAGTAGTTTGGTATCGACTTTCCAAAGAAAAGGCTTTTAGAAGCTTATGCAAAGGTAGAAGAAGCGTGCACCCTAATGTACTATAAAAACCCATGATTCACTTAAAAGCGTTTCAAACTGTGAAGGAGTTACCATCAACACCTTTTTAAGCAACACAATAAACAAGCGGTAAATAAATGGGGTTCACCAGAATAGCAATTCATATCACCAGAAAGACTTAAACTGAACAACCTCATAACTCAGTTATTTTCCACTAAAAATGTATGATACCTGAGTGCCACTTCCATGATCACTTCCGTCCCCTACATCCAAACCGATAGTCCCAATTTCTTCTTCACCATTGCGGTCATTATCCGACTCTTCACTTTTTGACTTTGTGGATTTATGAGTCTGTACACCACTTTCACTCCCACTACCACTAGACTGATGAAAGGATGAAAAATGAATGCAAAAGGAGAGAAATTTGTATCTATGAAGCACAGACCTGGAGTTGGAGTACAACATTGGTCCATGATATAGATTGATGCACAAATGGAATAATTATAACAACTCACGCTATGGCACTTCCTCCAAACATGCTGCCAAAGGTTTTTAAGTTCATTCTTTCGAATAGGCTTCACTAAATAGTCAACAGCACCCTTTGACAAACACTTAAAGACTATACTCATGGAATCATGAGGTGACATCACTGCGCACAAAGCTCACCAGGTGTAGCAGTTACAAGTATCAATTTGTTAAAGAAAGTTGTAAAACAGTAATTGTAACAAATATAAGAAGAAAAGGAGTAGTGGAAATGTACTCACTAACAACAGGGGTATTCTTGCGAGTTTTGTGGTTCATAATCTTGCATAGAAGGCCAAAGCCTGGTAAACAGGGCAGGATTACCTCTGTTAAAACCAGATCAATATGATTAGTCAGATCTTCCAAGAGTTTCCAAGCTTGAAGACCATCTGCTACCGCAGTCACTGCCAGGTGGAGGAAATTCTCAATAAATGAGCACATCATATTGAAAATAACAGCAATAATAATTATATGTGGCAGGAAGTTTTATTTCAAAAGAACAAGAGGAGAAAGTTGCACACAATCGACTTCTAAATAGACTAGTAAAATTGTCTAGTCATAAAGCTTCTCACATTAGAAACGAGCACAAGTAAAATTAATGAGCATAGAAAAAGTTCTAAATCATCAAATAAAGGCTTTTAAGTTTTTCTTTGTTGGTCAAACAGAAAAGGTGCATCTACCTAAAATCTTGGATCATGTAAACTCACAGGCAAGCAGAGTAACTTGATGGCATACAGAAACATACCTTCATACCCACAATTTCTAAGTAATGCAGTAACGACATGTCGAGTTGAATCATCATTTTCTGCCAGTAAAATATTTATCGACCGATAAGGCAGAAATCTCTCCCACTGAACCAAGGGCTCTTGAGCTTGATGTTGTGGCCTCTGAACCACAGCCTGGACTTGAACCACTTCCATACACCCCTCATTTACACCTTCAACATCCTCATTAATCCGTGATTCATCTTCCTCAGAGAGCCACTGGCCCTCGCCGTTGACCCCATCCCTTACTTCCTTTCCATCCTCTTGCATATCACAATTCAATTCCGCAAAACCATTGGTCAAGGGAGCATTATTATCACTAGTTTGAATTATCCTCATCAACCAGATTCAAAAAGGGCAACAATGAGGAACACAATGGATTCAACAGTTAACAAAACCTTCCTTATTCCACAAGAGCTACTGCACATCCTTTTCCCTTCAAGCTAACACCTCTACGACCATAACACCTCAAGAAATCACATAAAACAAGACAGTAAAGCTGATCAGAGAAAAAGAAGCATAGCTTCAACTAAAACAAGTTTTAGAAACAATATATTCAGCGTATACTCCAACTGAATCACTCAAATCAAGAAGTAATTCACAAAGAGTAAATACAAAAGTTAAGAATTACCTTCAGGGCATCATCAAAACATCGAAGAACTAAATCAATTTCAGTGAAATTTAGGTTTTCGTTGAAAGAGAATGAAAATACTGATTGGTCGAGGGACGAATCAATTTAAAAACAACGAAGTTGGATAGATTCTATGATCGACTTCGCGATGCTGACGTGGATCAAGTGGAGGTCACGAACCGTGCCACGTGGGACGGAATTTGATTAGCTGGAAGGAGATCAAAAGCCGGGCTCTTGATAGCTCTCGTCGGATCTTTCTTAGATTTTGCTCAGTCAGTGCGATGATGACGTGGCAAGAAATGGTACCCCACGTGAAGCCCACATGGGACCGGATACGTGTCCCGGAATCTCGCGTGTAGCAATTGAGTGAACGTGGCGTGTTGTGGGACGAGCTAAAGATGCCCGTGCTCTCTGCTTTAGGAGAATCGAAATGACGAAGTTAGCCTCAATAGATGGGGATATTATCGGGAATGCCACTCAGAGAGTGCCATGTCAGAAACAAAATATCTTCACTGACTAATGAATAATGGGTCGAGAGCCCGGTCATGGTCCGTTACCCTATTTTTCTCTGTAGAGCCCAAAGAAAGTTAATTGTTATAAAACTTGTGGCCCGATTGTTACTTTAAGAACGACGTCGTATTTTTACGTTTTTATTTTAATATAAAGTGGGTAACGATAAGAACGACGTCGTATTTTTACGTTTTTATTTTAATATAAAGTGGGTAACGTTGGCCCGACCAGCCCGTGATTAGGCCAGGTCATAGGCTGACCTATCCTAGCTCGGGCTATTAACATTCTTATATAAAACTGATTAAAGATTAAATAAAATTAAATGATTCCACTCAAAATGTCCAGGACTTTGAACCCTTTTGCCATTCTTAACTAAAGCTTGAAATGGTACGGTCAGACAAGAAGGATACCAGGTAATCCGATAATGCAATAAGTAGCATTAACATTATTTTCTTATCGATAGCTGGATAAGCAGCCATTGCAGCAAAACTCTGCTGCAACTTACACACATACATACACATATATATACATCATATCAGCCATATCAGCCATACTTAAACCTTGGATCAAAGTCTCAGATAACGTATTATCATCGACTATCCTAAAGGCATTTGGCAAAGACAGACTCCACAAGACCCTGAGCTATGGGGTGATAACCCTTACGAGCCTCTGCAAAAACCCTTTTAGCCAAAACCTTCTCTTCTTCATTTTCAGTACCTTGAACAAGAGCTTTGTAGAGTGGACGAAGGTACTTCATCCTACCAACTTCCTTCAGAGTTTTCTCAACTTCACCATAGTAATGTCGACATCTAGCAGAAATGGCCAGTTCCAAAAATGCTACTTTGATCTCATAATCTTTCGACTCTGAAAGCCTGTACACTGCATCCAATGCTAAGACCTGCATGATTTGAACAAATGTTAATCCCTGTTAAGAGCACACACATTGAGCCAGAACTTAACTAGTTTTGGATCAATATAATAAGTTCATCAGTCGGTTCAGAGACCAGTGAAACTGGAGATTTTTTTGGTTGTAAACTTGTATATGAATACAGATTCATATGACTGTGTCATCCTGAAACAATTTGCTTCACACACAGATATTCAAGTGGCATAGAGATGATGAGCTCTGAGTAGTCTCTTCTTTTCCATCCCGAATCTTATTGATACCAAGAATCGTTTGTAGTTATCTAGTTGTTTTCTAATTTAATTAAAGGTAGTTAGATTACATAATATCTTCATCTGTTTTGATTGAATGAAGGGCAAGGATGATCCTAATGATCCTGCCAGCTAAAGAAAAGCATTTCTACTCATCAGAAATTATTGTATCACAAGAATTTTGAGACTCGGCATTAGCGTGTTGAAACCTGCCTAAAAAGGGGGGATGCAGCACATCTGGACATGGAATGTCATATAATTATATTCAAGAAAACAAGATGAAACAAGTTGTTAAGTATGGCATGCAACTCAAAGGTATCTGTCAGTACCTGAGAAGCTTCAACAGATTTGGGTAGGTTCTCCAGGTAGAGCTCCCATCCCTGCCCCTTCCAATCAGCCACTTCATCCTCCCTCGGTATCCTTCCTGCCTTAAATTCATTTGCAAGCGAACAGATCCTTCCATAAAGTTCAGAAATCGGTTCGTATGCATCACGGGGTATGCCAGTACCCTCAGTCCACAACTTCAGGTCTATATCTTTCTCTATTCCAGGGACATTTGCTTTCAGGAAATCAAGAAATGTCTCTGTATCAATTGACTTGAACTTGAAGGTGGAAATGTACTTCTTAATGAACTCATCAAATGCAGCCCTTCCAATCTAAGTATTTCATTCCCACAGATAAAACACAAACATTAAAAAACTACGCTGTTGTGAATTTATCTCCATGATCAGATAAGAATTCATCAACATACCTGACGCTCAATCCGAAACAGAAATTGGAAACCTTTTTCATACGGAATTCGTGAGTAAACAGCATCCGGATCCACCCCTTCCTGATTGGTTCTGAGCTTGGTGAATTCTAAATTGTCCGTAAACCTCTCCACCTCCTCATTTAAACTCCTCCAACCAATTCCAATATTAAGTGTAGCCGTGTCTTCTCCTTGCACAACCTCAACAATTCTCCTCTCTGCATATGTTGTAAATCCCTAAAACCATAAAATTTGTCAGAACAGAAGAAACAGACACATCATCTAAAACCATAAAAAACTTGTAAAAACTGATGATACAGACACATCATCTACCATAAAACCAAGAAAGAAGTATACTCCATGGTTGCAAGGTACGTGTATTTCTAGCTGAAAGCTATAGAATTAGCACAGATCTCCAAATCCAAATAGTAAACACAAGCCAATCATTGACCTACCTCATTTAACCAGAAGTGCTCATTGTTCTTGTTAGTGATCAAATTCCCAGTCCAACTATGAGCCAACTCGTGAGCCACCACCTGTGCTCCGCTCGAGTCACCTCTGATCACAGTAGGAGTCAAGAACACCATCCTCGGATTCTCCATTCCACCATAAGGAAAGCTCGGAGGCAACACCAACAAATCAAATCTTTCCCACACATATTCTCCAAACAACTTCTCTCCTTGCCTTATCATCTCATCCGTCCCGCGAACTCCTTCGCCGCCGCATCCAACACTTCGTTCACAGCTTCTGAGTAAACTCTAGTCCTTGGACCCACCTCTCTGAAACCCAACTCCCCAACAGCAAAAGCAAATAAATACGGAGGAATTGGCTGCTCCATCACAAATTCCTCCACAACCCTCCCTTTTGCAGACCATAAAGCTTGAAGGTTGAACCCCACATCATCGGTAAAACCCTCACTCACGTCGCCAGCAACTGGGTCTCGGCGATCACAGTGCTTGGCGGACATCACAGCAGAGAGCTGCCGGGGTATGTTCAAACGGGCAGAGTAGCGGATCCTCGCCGCTGGAGTGTCGTGACATGGGAAAACGGAGCGAGCGTGAATGGCCTGACATTGAGTGTAAACAAAAGGATGAGTTTTTTTGAACGTCTGAGGTGGAGAGAGCCATTGAAGAGCGGAGGAGGACGGTGAAGTGGAGTAGATAACAAGAAAAGAGTCTTGGTGACTCAGAGTGACAGTGAGGTTTTGACCTTTGACAGGGTCCTGTTGTGAGAGAGAGAAAGGAATTGGAGTTAAGGTTAGTGGGTCGAGCACTTTGTGGACGGAGAGAGAACGGGTGTCCAGAGAGAGATCGCCGGAGTGGTGGCAGGAGAGCGAGAGGAGAGCGGCGGCGTGGATGGTAGAGGAAGGGAAGTCGAAGTAGAAGGATAGGGAGACGTCGGTGGTGAATGGGTGAGCTGACTCGGTGAACGAGTGAGGATCGATTGGTGACATTGTGAGTGAGTGAGCGAGGAAGGGAGTGAGGAAGTTGATGGGGTTTGGTCGGACATTTTAAGGAATGTGAAGGTAGTGGAGTTACGACGCTAAGAATCTGATGCTGTCCGAGGATTGGTTTAGTTCGTTTGAGCGAATAAAGGAACTTACTCCAAGCGGAGCTTGGGGCGTATATACAGGCTTGTCACTTGCTTGAAATTTGGAGTATCGCATCATCGAGCTTGAGGTTGATTCTATTAGAGTGATCGATATCTTTTTTTCTCCAAATTATTGCACTCAGACTCCCTACCCTCTTGTTCTTAGCATTCACGAGCTGTTCTCTAAGAACTGAACTGTTATTTATCGTCATGTCTATTGGAAAAGTAACAGAGCCGCTGACTGGCTTGCTTATTATGCCGACCATTTTGACGTTGGAGTCACTTTTTTTGACACTACATCTATAGGGTGCCCTATAATCCTTGTAGAGGATCGTTCAGGAACCTATTTCCTGCGTCTTGTTATATAATCTCGTTTTCTTTCCTTTAAAAAAAAGGACAAGTGTTTTGTCTTTTGTGTTCATATTTTCCGTTTCCTATAGTCTTGGATCATGAGATAGAGTTCAGATCTTCTGTCTAATATTATGGTGTCTTATTGTGTCCAATAAATCTCAATCATTTATTTATGTGGGTCCCGCAAAATAAATGATTGAGATTCTATAAGACAGAGTAATATTAGATAGAGGATCTGGACTCTATGAGATAACTGTCTAACGTATCCAATATTCTTGGAAACATCTAATTGTGGTAATGGGTTGGACGGACGCTAGTTGGGCCGGTCTTCAATTTCCAAAAATCTCGGATGAGATGTTTGTCGCAACGTTTCCAATAGTCTTGGGTAAAATATGCATTTTAAATTTTAATATTTAAAATATAATACAACTTGGAGTGTTAATATTTTGAAGGGTTCAGGTTAATTTTAAAACATTCAAATAAACCTTTAATAGATAAAAAAATTAATGGAGTGAACTATTTTTTGAATTTTTAGTTTCTGTTTTTTGTTTTGGTTTCTTCTAGTTTTCAAAAATTATCAAAACTGTAAAAAGTAGTTTTTGTTTATTTTTTCATAATCTGATTTACTATCATTTAAATATATATTATTTAATTATTTAATTATTAATAAAAATT
>JANZXV010233871.1:20000-29129 GCA_027576455.1 Erythroxylum roigii | reverse complement strand
ACATTAGCGGCGCATAAACCATGTTCGTCAACCAAGTTTGTTCAGTGGTCGTAACGTAATTGGTTAGTGGGGAAAAACCAGGCCGGGATTAAAAAGATTTAGGCGAAGGGTTTGTTCCTGAACGAGGGAAGTGGAAAGACACTAAGGGAGAGGGATATACTCCTTTTTTTTGAATCGCCGAAATTGTACGACTGTTCCAGGCGTACGACCCGGATACGATAAGGTTTTTTTTAAGGTACTCTTTCCTGTGATTGTATTGGATATTAATCTTTATGATCACAAGGTGGTGCTTGGGCAGGTCTTCTCTGATTACGTTCGGACGTGACAGGGAAGCCAGGAGGTCCAGGGACATAGCCGACCTATGCATTCCCCATCCAGCACTTAACCGACGAAAGAGAGGGGAACTCAGACTTCTCTTTTGACTACCGGAGGAGAACCTTACTTATACTCCGTATAAGAGCAGGTCTCCACTGCCTATAGCATAGAGGCGAGATTGCCTCACGTTCCACTAAACGCTGGGGAAGGAAGTGACATAGTTTTTTTACGAGTAGTAGGGGTATGCTTTATCTATCTTATTGGCTTAAGCATCCTATTTCTTTATTATATTTTTATCCCATTAGAATCAGATTTTCAACATTAGCACAAGAGCAGATAGGATGGAGACGAGTCTCAACAAGCAGGGCAGGAGAGATTACCTGCTCCGATAACAACTGAAACTTTTCCTATTCGTGTAGCCAGGAGGAATGCAAAGATGCCCCGTTCACTTGAATAGGAACTGGAAAGACTTAAGATACGAATTAGAATAAGCAGTACTTTCTATCCTTCGGACCCTTGCTTTGGGGGATATCAGTGCCCGAGAAGATCATCTGCAATGACATTTGAATAATCCAAGGGCAACTACTGGCTCTAAGCCTATCTGCTGTTGAATAACCAACAGGTGCCAGTCTTTTCTGTTACAGTAAGAGCTGTTGAGTAAATAGAAGCTCTGGTCCTATCCGCTGCTGGTGCTGAAGTCACTGAATCAGTCCCAAAGCTTTCTTCCTTCAAAGAAGAAGTTTTGTCATTACGAACTAAGACCGAAGGCAGGTGCAGTTCATAGAGCAATGTGCGGGTTGGGCTTTTTGCAAGCTCCAAGCATAGCTTCTCGCATAGCTAGAATATGAGAATAGGGCCTTTGTTGCCACGCCAGCATATGCTAGGCAGGATTAGATTGAGCAGTATAAAGGTTACTTTCTTGGCACCGGGGATTGCCATTTACATTTCACTCCTTTTGGTAAGGCAAGGCAACCCTTTATTAGATTAGGACCGCTTCTCCGATGAGATGATAGATGCCTTTGGCCGATTCCCTTGTCATCTCGCCCTCCCCGCTCAAACTCAAAGTCTGTCTTAAAATAGAGGGAGAGGGAGCTCAAGAGCTCTTCCCTTTGGGACACGTGAACTCCACTCTTGGCAACTGCCCTCTGCTGTAGCAAAAGTACCTTATAAGAAAGAGGGTCGGGCCAAGATCGCCATTCCGAATGTTGAAGAATGGGACTATACTTAGTCATTGCCGTCAAAAATCCAGATGGAAGATTTTTCTACCTCAGAAGCGAAAGTTATAAATAAATGTGAAAGCCGAATCTCAGGTTCCTAGATAACAGATAGGCGCACAGTAAATAGGCGCGTTGACTCAGTCTAAGAAGCATGGCGACGGTCGAGCGCTCTCTCCAAGACGAACAACTGGCCTCCCCGAAGGACTGAAGGACAAATGTCGGTTAGAGAGGCATAGGTTTTTATAGTCCTGGTAGGCTATATGAAAGAAGGGGAGAAATTGCTCTTAATTTAATTAATAAGGTAATATCCCTTCACGCTGCTGCCGCGAAAGCAAACCAATTCTACGAGGACCTGCGCCCTATATAAATCAGTACTTCTCTCTCCGACTTCCTGCACCTACCCGGACCCTGCAAAAATGAGACTGAAGTTCGGTACGGGTTGGGGTAAGGCTAAGCCAAGCTACCACCTACCCCTCGCTTGAGGTATCTTGCGATAGGTAGTTGCCCTTCTTGGCCGAGAGCGTACATAAATGATGTGGTCCCCGGATGTTGTTACGAATAGTTATTATTTTTATAGGATATTTTTCTTTTGTATTGTGATGAGTAAGTAAACTATAGAGATCGAGGTTCAGATCAAAACAGACTCTTTGACTAAGGCTTGTCGCTTCGACCTAGTAAGCCAGTCCCTCTACCTCTTCCGCATGCTGGTATGTCTTCCCGTCTGCAAGACCCAGCTAAAGCGAATCTCATCTTCATTTTTATGGGGACTCTATCTTTACTTGTAGTTCGTCACTTGTTGGCAAGGGCAAGGGCTTCGGTGTAAGCACCAGTTCGAACTCTGACTTAGAATCAGACCTTATCTCTCTCTCTCAATAATTGGAAGTTTGATCCAATCAACCACTAATGACCTAAAAATGTTCCAACCACGCATAAGTGTGAAGGATTGAATCCTGTAATAGATTTAATATAGAAGAGTCTTAGAAAAGGGCACTGGTTCACGCATTTCGGGTTGATTCCTCTTACCTCTAGAAAGATAAAGAAATGTAAGGGGGTACTTCACCGAATGGAGCGATAGGTCAAGTATGGGACGTTCAGTAAACAATCCCTTAGCTCAAGTCCTCGGAGATACCCAACTGGGAGCGCAGAAGGCGGAGGCGGAGACGGAGCCGCTTTGGAAGCGTCAACGCAAGAAAAAGATAAGCCAAAAACGTGAAGTAGAGGGATCCCATCCTGACGGATGAGCTGCTCCCTCCCCCGGTTAACTACCACTACCCGGTCTTCCCTTTGAATTGATAGCTTCCGCTGGAGCACTTGCCTTCGTGATGAATCCCTTGAGCTTTGACTATCTTTTTGCTTCTTCTTGCTAGCCTTCGATTGTATGGTTTCCTGTATCGCTCTTGTCAAGCTCCACCAGCCCGATCCCTGTGATCTCGTACTTGGCCTTCCCCCTCTCTTTCTCTTCGTCCCGGGATAGAGCCTTTCACTAAAGGGAAGGTTCCCGAGCTTGGCCGAAAAAAATCCTGGAAGTAGCACTGCTTTGGCGATTGGCAAGACATATCCGAGTAGCGCTGCCTGAACGAAGCGTGGGCGTAAAGCATCAAGTGGAGGCGCCGAATCCTTGCAAGAGGGGGGCAGACCGGTCAAAGCCAAGTCCAGACGAGCTGGCCAAAAGGCATAGGGCCAAGGCGGAGCTGGCAGGCTCATCTCACTTATTGTGTGCTTTGTTGGAATAGACTGACATCAAGGGAAAGTGCACTTTATCTCGATTCCTCTCTTTCTACAACTCTTTCTTTCCAACCCACTGCTCAGCCCCCTCCAAACTATGGCATCAAGGTCGGACCAAGGGTCGGGCCTCCACCGATCTACTGATAAGGTAAGGGGAAAGACAACTGAATAAAGAGGTCTATCCTATAAAGACGGGCTAGAGTAAACGCCAAGCGCTGGCCCATTAGTGGGTTCAATTCCTGCTTGCCTTTCATTTTCAATTGTTTGTTAGAGTAGTCTCGATCCTATTGAACATAAGCTATATCACAGGGAGTAAGTAGATCATGATCGGAGGGGACGACCGGAGAAAGATAAGTCAAGGAGGACCCGAAGAGGAAGGAAGAGCGGTCGCTGAGAGCGAAATGAACTGATTTGGCCGGAGGGGGCCACGGGATTAGACTCTCGATGTATTATTACATTTATAGCGGGAGGAGAGTAGCCCCGAAAGAAGTCGGTCCTAGCGAAAACACATAATACAGCTTATGGCCGAGAGTGTCATGAAAGAAAGGTCAGTCTGCACAGGCGGGACGTGACATTAATAGACAGGTCAAACTGTGGAATCGTCTTTCACTCGGATGACGTAATTCAATTTGATTTATATCAGTGTGCAGCAGCCCCTATGACAGAATTGAACATCAGATATATCACACATCCATAAAAAGATTAAAAACAGTCGGTTATGAGAGCAGCACTTTTCCTTGCGGGGGCCCCGTCTCCCATCGGTGCGCTGGAGACGATTCTTTCTGTATCTTCGGCTTCGTCTTCTCCTCCTTCTGAGTCAAACAGATAAAATAAAACATGTGAATGAACGAATTTATCGTAGATTGCACGAGCAAGCCAGCAAACCACCCTTTTTTACTTTACAAATGATTGTGATTGTGGAGTTGAGGCAGGGGCTATTGCTTTTTACTAGGCTAGACGACTCGGCGATTCTACCCTACTTTTTTCCCAGGATTGGACGCCTATTGACGAAGCTCAGGATTGGATTGTCGCCTTACTGCTTGACGAGAACAACCTACCACTTACTTTTTGAAAGTACCTCTCTCATTGCACTAAAAGAGTCTGTCTTTGACGATAGGGCTTGAGGTCGATCGGTCCACCACTAAGGATCTATGGTAGGTCAAAGAGCGCAGAGAAGATTGTCCACCACTTCTTCTTGTACGCGCTATAAGATATAGGCTTTCTATGAAAGCTCGTAAGATCAGCTGACAAAACAGAAAGGGATTCGGACTCGCCTGGTTCATGTCTATCGACGAGGGATCTCAGATTGCGCTTGACCGCAGACTCGTAGCATGGGTGAGAATTCTTCATCTTAGGTAATGAAGGTGGGCGGCTCGTCGTCTTTGAAAAAGGAAGGGATGATTCTTGCCAAACTCTGTCATGCCCATCCTCCTTGGAGTTTAAAAAAAAATATCCCCTTCTGTTTTTCCGTCTTCTTCTCTGCCGAAAGGAAAGACAAAGGCGAGGGAGTCCTCGAACGGGGAAACCCACGATTGAGAGGTCAGATCACACCATCCTCATTGATCCAACTCGGGTTGGTATGCTCACAAAGAGAGACCCTACCACATGTGTTTCAGTTTGAGAGCCACCCTGTTTTCTCGATGTCTTCTTCTCTTTCGGGTGGGAGGCATTCTTCAATAGCTTTCATTACTGAGGGGCCCAATCCTAAGAATAAGAGTATCAAAAGACTCGATCTATCCGACCTTACCATAGTCTCCCTCGGGGCGCGGTCAACCTAGCAGGTGTCATACCTTCAAAAGAGATGGCTCAGACAGATTAGCTATAATGCGCAGTTAGATACTTCGATGGCTCGTTTTCGAACTAGCTGTGTTAAGCATATAGCTAGCCTTCTATTACCTTATTTCTCCAAATTTATGAATCCATAATTGTTGCCATTAAGTCTCTGATTAGCGATAGGGGCCGTCATCCAACATGCTTCTATCTAAGTGATTTCATACCTTATTCCCTCCGCCACCCTCACCCTTCTAAGCTCCTTTGCCCTATGCCTTTAGTTAGTCTGCTTTGAATGATCATTTCACTCTTCGAAGGTGAGCGAAGTACTTCGAGGGATTAGATGGAAGGAACCTCTGCTAAGAATGGAATACAATTATTTGTGTCCTTATTTAGCTTTCAAGTGGGAGAGGACTTCCATAGAGTGAGCCCTTCGATCGCGGTGCTCATCTTACCACCCTAACTACTAGCGCAGTCCAACTTATCCCTGCTAACCCACAACTAAAGCACCATGACTCTTTGATTCCGAAATGCGGCCGAGGGCATCGGAAAGGACACATCACACGCCCTAACTCCACGAAGGGATGGATGGAATAGACAGGCACAAACCGTTGACCCTAATCTTACCAAGATATACAGGTATTCAATCCAGAATGGGCACAGAAACTGTTCAGGAAGTGAATAAAGCAGAAAGATACACATTAGTATTGGACTTAACCCCAGAGGAGAAAGAAGAACCTCCGCTTGTCCTAGAGCTAGCCTCAGAGTCATAAGTTTATGTTAACCATACCACTAGGACAGGAAGGGTCTATCAACCGCCTCATTTGCAAGGCTAAGAAGAGCAAGAATCTATTATGCCTTTCGCTCAGTTATGAGCCAGTAATAGAACAGGAATTTGACTGGATTGAGACTCGCGGTGCTTACACCTCTAAAGTCAGCCTCGCTCAACAATTCCTCGAGACCAAAGCAAAAGTTCTCTTTCGATCCCAAGGAGTTCATTACCTATTATTGTTGGCTATTCCAATGCCAATGCCAATGATAGAGAGATTAGGGGAATATACTGACCGAGAAGAGAGAGTAAGACCCTAAATGCTTACGGGACAGAGAGGAGATACGCTAGTGAGATGCGCAGGTGTATGAGCTCTGAGATGTGTAGGTAGAAACAGAAGAAGCCGTTCCAACTGGTCCTATCATCCTAGGGTAGTAGTCAATCCGATGTAGCTAATCCGACCGGCATTAGTAGACGAGTACAAATGAATATAGTAGCCCTATACAATAGACGGTAGTTCCATTAGAAATTATATGTCAAAAGTAACCTACCGGTTACCAAGGCCTATTAGTTTACAAAGTCAACATCGGAGAGTCTTCTTAACAGCTGTACTAATGCCGTTCGCCTTGACTTTAGTCATGTAGAGCATTTTATTTTGGCATAGGAGCCTTCTAGGCCTACTGACTCTTATCTAAAGGGGCATATCGAGATCCCTTAGCCCACAAAGCCCTTGACTTTCCTTCTCTGCTTCGCACCATCGTTACACTCACCCTTCGTTACCCAGCCCATCGCTAACGCTCAGCCTCGTCTTTTGATTTGACCTATTTCCCTCTTTCTCTATTTAGGATAGAAAGCATAAGGTCGCAAGTGAAGCTTCTGGAGAGAGCAATGAAAGAGTTAGAATTGGACCCATAACATTGACACAGGGAGAATCAATTGCTTGGTTTCCCACAGGCAGAAAAGGACTTGGCCTGGATGTAAACTGTAAAATGAAAAGAAAATTGTAGTATCCAAAAGGGCAGCTAAGCTAGCAATCCGAACAAGAAGATCTTCCCGTGGACTCAACAGGGTTCACGAATCTTATCAACTATTTACATTAAGTAAAGTTGGAATAGATCCCAGACTTCATAGGGAGATAGCCACCACTACTACTTTAGAAAGGACCGAATGGCGTGCCTTATACCTTTCAAATGAATGGTGGGGAGACCGGAATCGCTTTTGTCGCTCCGGATTTCCTCTTAGCCGAAAGGGTCGAGGCAGGAAGGAGAACGCTATATATACACCTCTTTGTACCTGGGACTAGACATAATAGCTTGAGAAAGGCTCGGGAAAGTACGTTGTCTATTTTATAGCACACGAGATAGGCTTGGCTTAGAGCCTACACCAATCTATCTGTTCTATCTGTAATAGTTCGATCTGTCTTCCTGAGATGAGAATTTGTTTTGAAATAGCTAGATTAGAACTGGCCGCCTTGCCTTGGCTTATTGTGTGATTTTTGAGCAGGAGCGAGCTGTCTTTGGCACAATCTGTACTGTAGCCGGGAAAGCAGGAGTCAAGCTGTTCACAAGCAGTGGTTATGAGCCGTATCTCGCATCTAAAGCCAATCCATTTACAAGTGAAATCTTGCCCAACTCCAACTACAAGGAAAGAAAGGGGTGAGGTGCTCATTATGTATAAATTGGGTCTCTCGGAACCATGGGCGGCGAAAACTAGGATGGAATCATAGGTCAGGGATGACATAACTGGGGAGTAGGAATGGCAGATCCGTTTTTTTCCCAACATTATGAACTCTTCAACTTGTAGTCCACCAAGAGGCTAAATCCTCTCCTGACTTACGTCTGAGCCCAGGTTTGTAAACCAGCCATTCAATGGAAGACTTTGTCCTCTTATTTATGTTAAGCATTAGGGTCCTTCACAGAATCTCGAACCGTGCCCCTTCCTCAATGAGTCACGAGCGAGCCATGCCACATTGCATGGGAGGAACTGATCCTTCACTTCCCTTTTGAGCTTTCGATTCTATTCTAGACCGCTTGATATCATCTCTTACCAGCCCCACCCGGGTGGCTTCCGCGTCACCCCCAGTTGCTCCATTCTGGATCCCTGAGTGATAGAATAGCTATAAGCTAGCCCACCCTCACCTTGATGAGTTTCACTAAGAAACCGGGGGGTGCCTATGTGACTAACATAGGGCTCTGCCTTACCAAGCAGAGTGAGGTTAGAAACTCCAATTTTGTGATAGGACTGACCCTGGTGAGAACCAGCCTATCACGCCACCGAGGTTCCGCCTCGTTTGCCTTAGTCTTGCGATCTAAGGGTGAAGGAGTCATCCAGCCACCGGGATTGGTTACCCGGTTGACCCCTATCCGTATCTACATCTACGTCCTGATTGAGTTACATAGAAACTAAGAGAACTTGAAAGCAAGAGATCCAACAGGAATGAAATGAATATATATTTTTAAATAATAAAGTGAAAAATCCCCCGAACCTCTGATCCGATAGCAGCTAGAATATGCATCTACGACTAGCTACAGGAACTAGATGAAAACTTCTACAACAGGGTATCGAAGAATGCATTCTGACATCGAGTCCTCAATCAATGTAGATGATTCAACAAGGTAGACCGAAGCAACTCGTCGATCAGCTATCACCACATCGTTGCCGAGAATGGCATAGCGATCAAACTAGTGACTGTCTACGGCTTATGCCTTCACTCGGGGGAGAGCACCCATCCAAAAAGCAGAAAAGTGAAGAAGTGACGTCCAAACCCTCGGATGGACCTAAACTAGACTCAGTCCGAGCTCCTGCAAGAGGGTCCAAAGTAGAGTGGCATGGAATCGGCCGGAAAAGACAGATCTGAGAATTGCGTATATTGAGTGAGATGCCGCTTCAAAGATGCTGCTTACCTAGGATGGTGTGCTTTTCGCTCCTTTGGCTTTCTTTCTCCCGGAGACCATGCCATTCCTCGACACCGACCTTCAAACAAAGTCAGATGAGGAGCTGGCTTCCCTCAAAGTTGCTCTGGCTGACTTGCCCGTTCCGCTTCTCTCCCGCTTTTGGGCGGTTCTTCCTCCAGCAGCCTATTCTTTCACAGCTTCTATGCCAAGGGCTATTATATATATTTGATTATGCATGCAAGATGTATTGGGGTCACATAAAATTATTTATGAAAATAAAGCGCTCTTAGTTCAGTTCGGTAGAACGCGGGTCTCCAAAACCCGATGTCGTAGGTTCAAATCCTACAGAGCGTGATTCCATTCTTGTTAGATCGAGAATGACACTGAAATAATTGAACAGCAGTCTAAAGTCTGAATTTGACCTCCTGTGGATTAGGAT
>JANZXV010233871.1:12500-15000 GCA_027576455.1 Erythroxylum roigii | reverse complement strand
CCGCTTCTTTCTTTCGAGAGCACCGGGACAAAATTATTGGAGACAGTCTTCTGACCACTCATCAGAATGACTATTCGTCCAAGAAGTTGTCTCAAATGCTCGAAGACTTGAATGGAGCGGATGCACAGGCGTCGTCGGTTTACCGACGTCTGTGTAAGATAAAAAAAAAATATGATCAAATGGGAACCTTTTTAGGATAGCATTTTTTCATATTTTGCTCTCCTGCAGGGAACTGTATAAAAGGCCCGAGAACTACATAGATCTGAGACTTTCTCCCGGGAGGTAAGTTATGTAGGCGTACAACTCTTTCTAGGTTGTATTCGATCACGAATGACCAAAGAATCGATTAGTAGTATGCCTGTGCCAGAAGACCTTCTCGCAGATGATTTCTAGTCAGTGTGCCGCGAGTGGCTTCTCGATGAATAAGCTGCGATTGCTCTTGTTGATACAGTTTCATTTTTTTAGACAGTTTCGTATTCTACCCGACACATCTACTGCACGATCCTTTGGAGCGGGGACTTTATTAAAAAAATAGAACTACATCTCCTTTCTTACCAGCATGTCTGGGATTCCTGTGGTTCTTACCGCCCCAGTGAATGTGTAGGTTGGTACGAATGACTATCAAAGACAGAGCTGAGACCTATAGGTTGGATTTCAGTCCCTAGTCCAAGAGAGCCCGGGCTTTTATCACAAATTTCTTCTGCTTTTCTAAGCACGCATCGTTCACGCCTTGGACTGATCAGCTGCTCTTCTCTTGCTTTCTTTCTCCGGGGGAATTTATTCGTTGATTTCGGTAGTGCAGTTGCTCCCGTGATGGTGCACGATCGATATAATTCGGTCTTCCGTTAGTTGTTGGACCTGCTTTCCGTTCTCTTATCATTTGGCTAAGTCTCCTAGTCGTCTAGTCCTTCAGTTGTTAGTTAATAAGACTCTCGGAGGAAGACTCTCTTTCTTTCTTAAGGAATGGATTGAGAATCCGGCTAAGGTGTGATGGAGGTTATGTGCTTTGAGGTCGGATGCCGATTCCCCTATCGTGTTAGGTGCTAAGGATTCATTTCCTTGAGTTTTTCTATTACGAAAGCCACATCAAGTCCTGACTTTCATTTCTTTCCTCACTCAATTAATGAAGTTTCTCTCCCTTCTTTTTTACTTTTCTTTGAGCGAAGTGGCGGCTCAGTCACTGGAGGATGTCCGAATGCACTAAAGGGTGGTCGCTTTCCAAGGACCAATCCCAATCCTGAAAGTCAAGCTCGGTCCCCTCAAGCTAAAGGGGAGAATGTACTTCACTCCCGAGTCTTCCATTTCTGCTAGCCCTATTCTTTCTTTCCTTCTTTATTCGAGAGTCACTAAGGGAAATGACTGACGAATGGAATCAACCAGATCTTAACTTATTTTCTTTTTTTTGTTCCAACGAATGTCGTATCTTGCTTCTCTTGTGCCCTCTCTTTCTATCGCAGCCCCTTTCTTCTTTGTCAATTCAATCCGGAATCAATCTTCAAATAAGATATTAGCTGTGCCCGACCTTTTTTTAAAGTATGCGAACATACGTCGAGCTGGCTGCTATCGCTTCTTCCTACCCTAGATCATCCCTTCACCATCCCATCAAAAAAAGATTGGTATCTCCTTGGCACTAGTTGGGTTGGATTGGTTGATGGCATTGAATGAGCCAAATCCCTCTTAGTATAGTAAAAACTCACGTAATCGTAATAAGAAGAGCTGGTGGATCCTTGCGCCCTTCTCCTTCGCTTCTTCAGAAGTGGCGAACCAATCTATTCCATTCTATGCCGGTTTTCGATTGGTTTCAGCCGCTTTTTTTCCTTGCCTAACCCGGCCGTAACTCGACCTGGCTACAGGAATATGGTCTGTCTTTCCCACAGTGCAGTTGAAGTAGGTCAGTTCCTTTCCTTTCTTCTCGTCTACCATGACTGCTAGTCAAAGCTCTGAGAACGGGTAACCCCGTGTTGAGTTCCCTTCTTGCCCTCATCTCCTTTGATCCCGGACTCCAAAAGAAAAGGGTAGAACTCATGCTTTGAGTTTGCTGACTTGATTGATCAAGTCTGTCTTGAGTCTGTCTGTCCTGTCTTCTTTCTTGCTTGATTGCTGTCTTCTCTTCTGGCTACTCCATGCGGCTAGAATGCGGCTAGTAGTCCTAGGCTTCGCTCCTTGCTTTGAGGAGTCTTAGTCATCTTCTCCCATTCCGTGCGTGCCTCTTAGGAAGTATTTTCTCTACGCCCTAAACTGAGCAAGGTGAGCAGCTGTTCTTGAATCAGTTGTCTTTGATTTGGGAAGGTGGTAACGTATATATATATAATACAATCTAAATGGCTGATTTTAGGCGTGATCTATCTCTCTGCTTTGAATAGCGTAGTAAAGTAGCCAAGCCAAGCACAATAACTAAAACTTCGATACCTAAATTCATTCATCAAAAGACTTAAGACTGAACCAATCTCATTCTTTTTTTCATTATTGAAACGCGCCAACCAAAGCAGTGCTAAAACGC
>JANZXV010233871.1:0-7500 GCA_027576455.1 Erythroxylum roigii | reverse complement strand
GATTAACAGAAACGAAGGGTGAGTGCAACGAACTAGAATTTTTGACCAGTCTTGTAGCGAATAAAGTAAAAAGGTCCCGGTAGGGGTCAGCAGCGTCGGGAGGCGGAGGTGAACAAGAAGGACTCTCTCTCGTAGCCGAGATCCCACCCTTCTTCCGTAAGGATGGATTCGGGCTTAAGCCAACTCGACCAAGGGGGGAAGGATTTTTAGGAGGATAACTCCTTTTCAATAATAGGAGCGTAACCTACTACTAATGTATGTAGACCAAGGACTTTCCATTTCAACGGGATTCTTGTCTCAAGGGCATTTCCGCCAATCACTTCAACAGTGCCAAAATGCCCTATTCCTTGAGTCACTGGAACCGCTGACCCAACTTACAAGAACCTCCGTACTTCTTATGAGCCGGGATCGATCATATTCGCATTTCCACCGTGTTTCAGCCCCGAGCAGCCATCGAAAGCAAAGAGATCAGGTCGTTCTATTCTACCAAATAGATGCCGATGCTCCCGAACTGCTATAGGAGTCTAATTCTCATTCCCTTCCCGCATCACTAGAAAGAGAAAGCGATCGAGGAGCGAAGTTATGAGCTGACATGAGTGGAATCGAAGCAACTAGTCCTGTCCAAAGAGTCCCAACCCCAGGGAAAGTCTTTTGTCAGGGGCGAAAGCCGGCTCAACAAAGGACTTTTTTCAAGGGATCGTCGACAAGAACTACTCATGAAGACCCAAAACCTCAGTATGTGGAAAATTCTTCCAATCCGGGTCGGAAATAAGGTAACCAATGAATGAAATAACCTCCCTATTGCTAAAATAGTTCTCATTGAACATCACATGAAAGTCAATCTGAATTAGTATGAGAGCTCTGAAAGGAATAGGGTTGAAAAGGCTGGAGGTAAGCATTGGTTTCTGGGAGTAAAGTAAAGAATCTAGGTCGATAAAAAGCTTTGCACAGGACAATCTCTCAATCCATTTTTCATCCATACTTCGAAGCTATCCGCTCTTATCTTATCGGGGATATTGGTCTGGGACTGGGACAGGCTCGGCTTACCTTTATTCTGCAACTGAAATTGGATTGGGGACTGAGACTGCTACAAGAGGGAATTGCCCATACCATGGAAAGATATAGCCCTATAACCAACCTGGTTTTCAGGAGATTATTATTAGTGGAAAATAGCCCTAGCTAGATTCACTCCAGCAGCTAGGCCCCTTGGTTTCAGCTCTCTTGTGAGTTCAAATTGGTGAAGTTGACCTTGCTTTCCCTTCTGACTATGCTGTTACCTAGTAGTGAAGAAATAGCTCAAAGCTTTATTCGTTCATCAATCAGTTCAGGAATTTTAGTAAAATAAAAAAAGAATTCCTCGTCACTACTCGGATTAAGCCTTTCGACTGAAAAGTTACCAATAGAATAGGCTTTAGAGTAGCTCTTTCCAAATAGGTCGAGTAGCCATTTATAGAAATAGAATGAATTAAAAGGAGCAAAATCGTTGGGATTCACACGCACAGCCTTATCCTATGAGTCTGCCTATGCTACGCGCCTGCCTTTGAGAGCCTTGGAGCTGGTTCCCTTCGTCGGCGTCATTGAACCTCGTTAGCATTTCGAAAAGAATGTTCGGCTCAAAACGAATGGTCAAAGGAATTGATGATTCGTGTTTAGTCTCCGATCTTCGCCTAGTCTTAGAACCTGCACTGTAGAGAGGGGAACAAGCACCTCTTTCTGCCGCTCTCCTCCCAGATGTAGGTCTTCCTGGAAGTGAGAACACTGCTGCCCAACTTATAACCCGGTCACTCCCCTAGACGCCACTGGTACTATTCATCTATACTATATATGGATGACTCCTGCTTTCTCCCCAATGGAATGATCTGGACCCTTGCGAAAGGACCTAAAAATTCGACGACCTTGACTGAAAAGCTCCCAATTAGGTCAGTAGCTGTTTAGAGCCGAAGGAGCTCTATTTGGGATTCTATAGCCTACGCACTTGCCTTTAGGGGATCGAAGTTGGATGAATCTCCAGTGGTTCCTTCCATCGGCGTCATCGAACCACGTGAGCAATCCAGAATAACTGGAAGCTCGAAACGACCGGTCAAAGGAATTTATCCGTTTAGTTCTGTTCTTCTCCTAGTTTTATAGCACACCCATGTAGAGGGATCTTTCCGACGCTAAGCGCGCTGCATCTCCTGTCCAAGTTAAGAATATCTTGTCCAAGCTTGCATCCTTCTTCTGCCATTGGGAATGGAACATCTCTCCACTTGTAAGTGGTAGAAATTAAGGACTCTGTTGCAGGTTTTGGTTGATTAAAGAATCCTCTCAGAAGCCCATGTTTATTGTCAAAAACGAGACCTTTACGGGTCTTATTCTGATGGCTTGGCTCCTTGTACCGGCGTGCCCTCCAAATGCGTTATATTGGGCTTTTGAGGAGACCAGATTTTTCAACAACGGGTCTTGGCGCCTTGGCTGCTGCTTAAACAGGACATCCTCTCAGAAGCCCGTGTATATTAGTCAAAGATGTGACTTTCACAGGTCCGCTTGCTCTTTGTTAGCTATGAACAAGGAGTGAATAATCGTAGTCATTGCTCCCCTTATCTAGTAAAGTAGGTTGCACCGGTATTTTTTAGTCCAGCATGACCCTGTAGCAGAACGTCCCATTTTGGGGTCGACAGGATCCATGAAGATTTTTTTATGACCGCTGCGCTGTAACCATCAAAAATGAAAAGAATTGCTACCAATTTAGAATTTTTTGGTAGGGGGAAATTTCTTCAGTTCCGTGTAGTCAGGGCTGGCTTCGGATCCACAACTGGTGGAGAGTACCGGGTGAATCATTGAAAGGAGAGTCGCTTCTTCGTTTGACCCGGAGGAATGAACGGATCCGGTGGAAGGGCCTCACTTGGTTGGGCTTCGATAGTTGGAAATGGGAATGGGATCGCCCGAAAAGCCATTGGATTTTAAAAATTTTTTCATTCTTCTGCCTTTTCCACTGGTGGTGGATGGCAACTAAAGGACTTGAATCTAGCGTTTGAAGTTCCGGTTGAGCTTTCATTCCTTCGAATAAACGGTCTTGGAGGAATGGATGAGCTTTCATCGATGTATTTTACGTGAAACTTTATCTATTTCCCACATTCTCTTCATCCTGATCCAGCCTTCTTCGCTGTCGCTCGCTTCTTCGCTAACGCTCAACCTCGCATCCTTAGGCGATCTCCCTCGCTTCAAGAACTGTACCAACTGCAAGGCCTGAATGCCCGGCAAAAGGACAAACCAGAGAACGATTTCGCATCCGATTACTTTACGCCTGCCTGTATCCCTCATTCAATGCTTGACTGCTTGCCTTTCCTTTCTGAATTCTATCCTATCCTTCCTTCGCTCCCCGGTACCGCTTTCTTTCCTTCGATCGAATACCTGCTTTCGCTTCTTAGCCTATTTGTCTTCCTTGCCTTTCTAGAGCTCGAGTGACTTTCTAAGCCATCTAAGCTTTCACAAATCAGATGCTTATTTCTTCCTTTCCTTGGCCGATGCTTCCTTCTCTTCTCTCCCATTAGCGGTGCTGTAGAGCATCCAGTTCAAGCAGAATCATAGTCCCCGCTTCTTTTCCATTTCGTACTTTTTTTCTTTCTTTTTAGTACTTCATCATCGGGATCGCTCGATTGATGGAGAATCTGAATGTTCTAAAGCATATGACATATAGAAAGAAAAAAATAAGAGCCCTCATAGAAGCGCGTTAAAGAATCGAAGGAAAAAAAGAACAAGAGGAAGATGCTCGTACTAGCTCCAAGAGCTCAAGCAACTCTATCAGTAAGTAGACGGTGCCCTACATCTCCCTGTCCTACTTATCCCGCCTCTCTTTTTAGCAAGCAAGTAGGTCTGCGAAAGCAAGCGTAAGAGCGGATCTATTCTCAACGCAAGGGGAATTGCTTCCTTACTCTATATAGTAAGAAGTTTCACACCTTTCTTCGATGTAGTAGTTGCGTAGGAACTGGCGGCCATCGCCCGCTACTCTGATGAACTCAGATCGCTATGGTCGAAAAGAAGGCATTTTCTCCTACACATCACTAGATGTCAAGTCAATCTAGAATGTTCTAGCTTTCCTTAAAGCTATTGCCGTTCACGTTCACTAACTCAAGTTAGGGATGCTGCGAGCGGAACTGAAAGCATATATCCGGAATAGGAGTCAGCCGTGGAATCACCCACCGAAACAGAGAATCTGGTTCTTTCTCCTTACTCTAACAAGCAAGCAAGTAAACTACCTTCGCTTCTTGTTATATCGTTTGTGTCTTCCCCCGGAAGTCACTTCACTCTACAAATTACATACATATATAATGTAAGCTGGTCTGCAACTTTCTTTTCTTTTTAGCAACTCGCCAGACTCGAACTGGCACTGCTCTGATCAATCCTATTGGGCGAGACTGATCAATAAGCATTTTGTTCCTACAATATCTTACTCAGGACCAGGACCTAAACTAACCGAAAAAGGCAGCAGAAGAAGGCTTCTCTAAAAGGGGCTACAGCCATCAATAGAGAGCTCTCTTCTGTTTCCCTTTCCCTAGAACCCTATCCAGGCGGTGCGGTGGACCAAAGCTGAGCTTTGGCCCTCGTAGTACACTCAATAGCTGGATTGCTAAACAGGCAGGCGGAGAGGAGGGTGAAAGAGGAATGAATTCGCCTGGAAGAAAAAATGGAACTTGAAAGTTAAGCAAGCATAATTTCTAGTCAAGCATAAGAGTAGGGGTGGGCCCTGTAAATATGGATTTCTTTTTCTTTTTCCTAGAGAAGATGCTTTCACCATATATTGTTTAGTGCGTGTGTATTTAGTAGCTGGCCTAGTGGCTATCCTATTTCCTGCAGTCCTAAGCTAAGTCCCAGTACTTATGGTATGGGTTTATAATCTAGGGTACCTCCGTCCCTTGAGATATGAGTTTACCAGTCTTGGATTTCTTCGGTGTTGAAAAAGGCAGGAACGCGAGTCTGGGGGTATCGTATAGAAGAAGAAGGCTGCATAAAGGAGGGACTTTTTCCTCTTAACTAGAAATTTCATATTGCTTCCTCGATGTGGTACACATACAGAAAGTCTTGCAGAGACGAGCTGGTTATCAAAATTACGTAAAAAAATAAGATTCGTCTTGCTGAGCGCGGTAAATGCTTTCGACGGAACCCCCCGTTGTTCTCCCTACGCTAGCGCGCAGCCGATAATGGGGCAGATATCTACGAAGTTAAAGAAACTAAAGTGAGAACATTTTCATAGTTCGTAGGTGCGCTCATTCCGAATTTCTTTGTACTGCCGCGATTCCCATGCTTTATCTTTATGTTGGTCAACAACCAACCACATATATATATAAAGTCTCCCTCTTTTTTGGGAGAGTCTTGGGTCCCGCCAGTTCACTTCCTTGAATTCTTAGCCTACCAATAGCGGGAGAAATGTCCAGTTCAACCGAAACTACTGCTGCATAAAGGGCAGGTCCAACGGCACCACACCTCCTTTTGATAAAAGAAAAGGAGCGTAGCCTTCCTAATAAGCTTTCAAGAGAACAACGTGTTCACAAACCGAAGCTCCTAGATCAAAAGCATAACCTGGGTCTACTGGTCTTACATCGCTCCTAGAATTGGATCCGATCCTAGCCTAGCTTCCAAAGAAGTCGTTACCCGAGAAGGTGTAGGTGCTGCTTGACGCAACTACCACTGGAAAGCGTCCAACAAGCAAGAGTTCCACGCCTGGGAAGGCTTATTCACCGACTAAGCGTTCTACTGACTCGACAGCAAAGCCAACTACTTACTCTACTTCTGATTCTATTGATTTATATGCTATATGCGGGAAGTCTGACTCCTTTTCACTGAGAACAACTTCTTGTTTCTTAGTTCAAGCTGAATCCAATACCTGTAGTGCCTCATTTGACTGAAAGCGGGAAGCACCGCATTCTTCTTATTATACGAATACAAGCTGCTTGCTTATTGGTTATTGTCACAATTGAATCAGAATTACTGTATCAATGAAAATATCGTATTTTTTTCACAGACAAGATAGTAGCTGTAACGTGAACTGCGCTGTGCTCATCAAAGTGTAGGCTGCACCGTGCTGAATGAGACAATCCCATTCCAACCAACATGGGAATTTTTCGATATTCTGTTGGTGTTCAGTGTACCCGGTACAAGATCTCAAATCATGCATTGGATTCTATTAAGGATACACCATTTTTTCGAGAAAAGGTCCCATCCTTCAACGCCCATCTGGACTAGCCGCGCTGTAAAAAGCAGAGCCATAGCAGGATGAGGGAAACTCAAATTGAAAAGGAAGATGAAGTACAAAATAGCTTTAGTTCTGCGGATGTTTTGTAGTTTATTTGCGAGTTTTTTTGGACGTTTTATAGGATCAGAAGGAACGACCACAAGTGTCACTATCGTGCTTTTTTTGATGCTGATTTTCGTCTTTATCTTTCTTTTTCATCTTTATTGTACGAATAAGAAAACAAAGCCCGACTTGAGCATTTTATTTATGTATTCAATTTTGTATGTAGGTCTTTCTTTTTATTCTTCTCTTGTTTGCCTCCACTGCCTTTCTTACTTGGGTATATTTCTACCCTTCGTTGTTATTTGGGATGCTTTTGGTGGTAGGGAAATGGTGCCTTCAAATTCTGGTTCCGGCCCATCACACTCCTCCTCTTGGACGGAGGATTCGTTCGAGATTCGGGTCCTGCAGGAACCCTTTTCCGAAACGGAAATGGAAGGGACGTCGGCTCCTTCTTCGATCCCGGGGGGGGCAGGCGATGGAGCGGGGCCGTCCCACCGAGGATCTGATGTGATCCCTAATTCTAGCATTGAGTCGTCAATGCGGAATCGCATTGCGCGCCTCGAGCAAGACAATAGCCCCTATTTGCTGGATAAGGCAAGGGGAGCGTACTGGGCTCACATCAAGTCAGAGCTCGATCATACTTCCTCTCAGGGGGAGTATAACTTGCAAATTGAATTTGAAAACCGAGATCTCCGGATACGAGAGCTAAAACAGCTCTGTTCGTCCGGTTTTCAACAGGTGCTTCTCGACCACCCGACCTTGGCCGACCAGGCCCCATACCACCCGCCACAGGAGGTTTTGGATGACTACCTGGATGAGCGGCGGGAAGCACTCGATCAGCTGGCAGCGCAGCCGGTGGGACAAAGGCCAAGCGGGCAAGGGGTGCCAGTATCGGAAAGGGATCATCGGGAGATAGCGTTTTTGGACCAACTTTCTAGGAATCTCAAAAATCACGGTCCGGCCGCAATAAAATCCATTTTTGATGCCCGCCGAACTTACTTGGAAGAGGACCCGAGGCCAGAGTAAGTTGGGTTGGGGTATAGAGCCGTAAGCGCGATGGGGGGTGACAGAGGACGTGCTCGTACGGTTCATAGAAGGGTATGATCAACTCGTTGATTGTTGGGAACTTTCACTCTTCTATATTCGAAATATGCCTTTCTAAACTCTTTAATTGTAAGGAGAGGCCTCATTTAGGAGCACGGTTTTCAAAAAAACTAGAAATCTCGTAA
>JANZXV010232947.1:0-15885 GCA_027576455.1 Erythroxylum roigii | reverse complement strand
TTGTTTAAACAAAAAGTTAATTGATGATATAAAGTTAACGTTATTTTAATTGATAATAAAAACATTACAGTGTACATAATAAGTCTTTGTAATTCAAAGCAAATGACTACAACAATCCTAATGTCCTGGTGACCACCGGTGCTCTGAGGCGCTATCTCTCACTTTCAACTCATCCACCTCATGTCTGAGCTGAGCTATGATGTCCATCAATGTGTCTACTGTGGACTAAAGGTATTTACCCCCAGTTGAACAAATAAAATAACTCAACACAGTCATATATAACATCAAACATTTATACCATTATCTTTATCTATAATACACATATTTTTATTTTAACATTTACTCATCAATTTAAATTGAAATACAACAAAGTAAAACAATTACAATATAAGTGTCAAGTTTAGATACATACAAGTCTCTTAGCATGCTCGTGGTGGGTTATTGATCCTCCCGTATGTCCAGGAAGACTCTCTCCCTCCGGGCCTCCACGTCTATTGGTCGAGTTACAACCTGAGATGAACATTGCCTCAGGTGATGTCCAATACTCTTACCGACGACTTCATATCTCCTCAGAAATATAAGACGGTCGTACACTAACTTTGTGTATCGCACCAATAAAGTAGCGATAACGTGTACGAGCTCGCCTCTCCCATACTTTATGTATGATCACGTCAAAATCAGAATCCCATAAAATTCTTTCTGAAATAAAAAGAAAAAAATTGATAACTTATAATGTAATAATATTTTTCTAATTAATGTATACAAATCAATTAAAAAGAAAATACATTTTATTGTTGGGTCCCGAACTTTTCTTGGAAGTTGGAATTTTTTATAATGAAATTAAATGAGGAATTGGTGATTATTTATTCATGTGCAAAGAAAAAAGAAAATTCTTGAATTTGAAATGATATACAAGATTAAGGTAGTGAATGTAGTAAGTTGATGAAGAGTGAATAATTGATTTTGGTTTTTGATGATTATGAGATTTTGAGTACACTTGTATGTGTTGTGGGTGACATCTTTATAATTGAGAAAGTGAGCTAGTATAATTACTATTCATGTGGCTTCTTTGAAATTTGAATTTCCGAGACTTTAATATATTAGGGCTAGAAATGCCCATTAAAGCTTTGTAAGAACTCATATTTTGATATTAATGAAAGATATTCATGTTTTATTGTGTCTTGACAATGATTTTTCCAAAAGTTACTTTGCATTGTTGTTTTTGCAAGTTTCCATAAGGGTAGTCTTTGTGTGTTCTAGTTTGAGGCCAATTTCTGAACTGATATAGGCTAAATTGGATCAGGTAGCCTTCTTGAAAGTTGTAGAGAAAGTTCATAGCTTTCCAACGATGTATGGTATGTCATTTTTGGATGTGAGAATTGAAAGATATGAATTTTGAAGGTTGTATGCTGTCTAGGATGATAATTTCGGGACATAAGTTGTGTTTGGGTTTTTGACCCTCATGGAGGTAGAATTTGTTCTTAGGGTCTTCATGAAAGTTGTAGGTTATGTTTTTATCTTTCCATTAATATAAAGTATGACGTTTTTAGACAATGGATTAGAGACTTATATGATGTTTAGAAGTTATGTTATTGTTTAGGATGACGTTTATCTGACAGATACTTTGAGGTGGTTTTTTACTTCTTTAGAGGCCGATCTGGTTTTTAAGTTCTGCATAGAAGTTGTAGAGTTTTCTTTTAGCTTTCCATTGATACCAAGTTTGTACAATTTGGAGTTCTGAGCAAGAAGTTATGAATTATGAAAGTTATAATGTCGAAAGAAGAAAGACCAGAGTTTCCCAGTCGATCACTGTAGTCGACTAACAGTCTTCGACTAGTCGACTAATTGTCATGTTACTTGCATTAGTCGACTAATAGTTTTTGACTAGTCGACTATTGTCATGTTTCCCTAACCCGACCTCTCTCCACTCTTTTGCTTATAACTTTTTCGTTTGACTTCCGATTGACCTGATTCTTGAAGTGTTGGATTCCTAAGATATTCCTCTACCTCTCCACGAAAATTTATGGATTTTGAGATTAAATTGAAAAAGAGTGATTAGATCAAAGTGAGAAAATCGGTTGAAAAAGTTTGAACATGCTTCAATATTTTGGTGATATCTTGATTTGTAGAGACCCATATGAGGTGATTCTTATTCCTAATTAAACTAGAGACATGGAGCTACAAGTTATCTGAAGGAATCAAATTCCAATTTAGTCTTTAAGACTTTCAATTTCTAGAGTGAAGTTGGGTATAGTGTACAGTCTTGGTTTAGGAACAGTCCGAAAGTGTTTGGGCTATAAATTTTAGACTATGGAACCAAATTAACTGATTTTGGTGTCTATAGAAACATAAGACATAGAGGAACATTTCTCTAGAAGGAAGTGTTATCAAATTTCTTCATTTACCTGAACAAAATAAGGAGTTAAGATGTCAGTTTTAAAGATAAAATGAGGGGCAAAATTGGAAGGACACTTAAGCCATCTAAGTTACAAGGCTTATAAGGAAGGGTATTTTGGACTTTGCTCATTCATTAATGGCATTTTTGTAAATAAAAGTGTAGGTTGGCTTTTAAGGGAGAAGGAAGCACGAAAATTTGAAGACAGAACAAAGAAAAGAGAGAGGAAAGGAGAGAGGGTTCGGTGGAGAGAAAGAAGAAAGAAGAAAGAAGAAAGAAGAAAGAAGAAAAAGGTTAGGGTTTGATTTTTCTTTGATTTCAAGAAGGATTTTGAGTTGGTTCATGAAGGAAAAAAGAAGAGGAGCATGAGAGCTTCCATTCAAGCCAAGAAACCCTTCATTTGGTGAAGGATTAAGGTAAGACAAAATTTTGATTTGTTGCATTTTGAAAGGAGTTTTGGTTTAGATAGCTTAAGAAATATATGAGATTAAGTTTTCTAAGATCAATTTTGCGATTATGCGTTATGAGTTGTTCAATTTTGGAGTCCTATTGATTTGAAAATTTTGCCTTGGATGGAGGAAATTAAGAGAGGCAAAGGGGAGCAAGGAGAGAGAGATTTTTGAACAAGTTTCAAGCATGAAAATAAGGTGGGTTTCATGTTTATAATTTGAGTAATGAGCTATTAAGGTTTCTTTCCAAATTAAGAAAATAAAAGGATTTTCAAATGTTGCTTTATTTGTTTTGATTGATTTGAGAAATGGCTACTTGTTGTGTTGTAAAATGTTATTATGATATTGTGATAAACAATTGAATTGTGTATGATTATGTTATGCCATATGTCTTTTCTTGTGAATGAATTTTGGAAATGTGTTCATATTGTGTTGATGATTTGTAAAAGAATGTGAAAGTGATCTTTGAAAGAATGTTATGTTATAAAAATTCCTTTTTGAAAATGTGCCATTTTGGGCAATATGTTTGAAAAATGTGAAATGTATGCTTATATGGGTTTGTGGTGGTCCCTTAAGTAAGTTAAATGCACTTGTCTTAGGCTTTTCTCGCCTGCCGCTAGTGGCATGGAGCTCCTCACGGACTCCCATAAGTTCACGGCTACACATGACCGCTACACGGAAATGTGTAGTACGTTATGTTTGGATCCACCCGAACCATTTTCGATGTGCTTATGTGTTTATGATATGTGATCATTTTGATGATGTCTGAATTGCTTAATAAGTGTTGAATTTTTGGGAAACTTATGCTGCATGGATTTTACTTTAAAATTTTTCAATGGACATAAATATTTCAATGATTTTTGCTTGTTTCTCGGTTATAAGCATGTTACCCACGAGCTTAAAGCTCACCCCCTTTCATTCCCATCTCCAGGTGACGAGAAAGAAATCGGGTGAAGGAAAGTCAAGGCATTTGTTTGTTTATGCGCATGATGTATTTTAAGTTAGATTGTTGTAAGAATAAGGCCTTGGACATATGTTGAGAATTTTGGAGTTTTGTATCTTTTGTATTCGGATTTTTTATATTGATGTTGTAATATAGCTTGGAATACCATTAAAAATGTGTAAACAGTTATTTAGGAAGTTAATGAGATATGGATTTGTGTATGGAATTGAAATGTGAATCTGTGTATAGATATAGCATGTGTATTGTATATGGATGAGATGAGTTGAGTTTGAATGTAATGTATTGGAAGAAGTTTTTCGTTTAAGTTGATGGAATTTGTATATGAATTGTTGGTATATAGGTATGTGTGTGAGATTTTTTTATGGAAAAGAAAGATAGGATTTTTGAATGATAAGATGCTTTGTGAATATGAGGAATCATAATGAATTGAGGTTGAGGGTTTGATAAATTCCTTTTGGAAATTGAATTGCTTTGAATGATGTTGTAATAAAGAAAATGAAGCAAGGATAGTTATGGTTTTCTGAAAAGGGTTGGGTTCCAGAAATGGGTCCTAACATTTATTGTACCTCAAACTCTTGAAAGTAAAATGCCTTTGTGGCCTAAGAGATATTCTTCCATACATAACCCTTAGGATCAATCCTCTCCTTTAATTTGGATGTCATATTTCTAGAACACGGTCTAGACGGAATCAACCTAATATAAGAACAAGTAATTTTATACCATTTGCAAAACCGAAAAACCTATAAATTAATTATAAACATATAGTGTTTCATATGATTTCACTTACAGATTATTGACAATTGTTATGTACTTTCTTCCATTAAGTCCCTAAGCTTCAGGCTGGCAGTCATGTCTTTCATCCGATAAAGGGTTAGTGGATGATGTATGAGCTGCGGATGGTGTAGTATGACGAGCAACAGGTGATGCCTCATCTGCAACTGTAGGCCTTGGAGGGGGAGGAGGTGATTCAGTTGCAACTGTAGACTATGACGGTCCACCTTCATAGTACATACATCCGAACATGCATTTGAACCTAGGCTGCGTTACATCACGCTGTCTCTTTGGTGGCATAGTTCTACCTAAAATTCATTGTTTATCGAATTTTCTAGAAATATAAGAACTTGAATTCAATATTTTACACAATATATAGAAAAGGAAATAAGGATATTTGTTGAATATCATATTCAAGTACAAACTTGGAAATAGAAGGTTAACAATTGTTAAAGTCATAGAACAAGAACAATAACAGTGATTATTTTCTTAGATTCCATATGACATGAGAGTTGGTAAAGGCAAATGAGTCTCCGATGTCTGGATTCCCGAGAAGGGTCCTGACATGTTCAAACGCACCAATTGAAACAGTGATACTTCTTCCCTCATGTGTAAGGTTTTTAATACCTTCTTGCAACAACGTTTCCGCTATAGTTAAACTTGTAGAGGATACAGTGAATGAGTCGCCAAATTTAGTATGGAAGACTAACTCTCAGATGAACTACCAGTACGAAGTGGTTTACCTAAAACACAATCAGTATAGAACTTAGATAATGTCAGATTAGAAAACCGTTAAACGACCCAAAACTGGATATTAATGCATACTTGAATGTCCAGATGAGGTTTGTGGCATTGACGAATTTCCAATTGAACCGATCTCTCTGATCCTTTATAGACCGTTATGACATCGCTCCCACCTCTATCGACATACATGTCATCTTCGAGATTCAAGAATGCTTAAAACAACATGTAGTATAGACCATCAAATGTGAATATATATAATAGCTTCATAAAAGGAAATGAGATGTACATAATAAAGAAAGTGACGTTGTCCAGATGATACTAAACACCTTGAAGTAGAAGATCGGTCATGGAAGGCAAACAATTATAGTGTATGAAGCGGAGTTTTTTCCTACATTTTTTATTCCTTTGCTTGGGACAATTTTGCCATATTTCTCTCCACGGAATGAATTACTACCATCCGGAACCGGTTGTCAGAATTAAATACTTTACATAATATACTGACAAGGAAATAATTGATTTGTTGAATAAATTATTCAATTATAAACACAAATTAATCGCTATCACAACTTAATTGTAAATTACAATCATCTTTTTTTTCGAAAGAATAAGAATCAAACTATGGCTCCTCTTCAGATCTTTGACCCTCGTCATCCTCTCTAGATGAAATTTCAACATATTCGTTAGATGGATGGTTCAAAAGTTCATTATTGTCATATGTCACAGATGCATTTATAAAATAAATATCTTCATGAAACGCTTCACTTTCAATTCTCTGCTCTCCTTTTCTATTCGATTCAAAAACACCTTTAGGTTTAAGTTTGCAAACTACCAACCAATTTGACTTATCTCGTAGTAAGCTTGGAAAAGGGACATAACACACCTGTTTCGCTTGCATTACCAACATAAAAGGTTCAAATTGTCTCAATTTTCTCTGGTTGTAGATTTCAATTAGATTGTATCAGCTATGCACTTTTGTTCCAACATTTGGAGTCGGTTCATACCAGTCACATTTAAATATCACACATCACTTTATTGGCAATGCAAGGTACGCAACTTCAAGTATCTCAATAATTTTACCATAGTAATCTATCAATTCTTCCTATATGGAAACTCCATTATTTATTGTTGCCATGCTATGATTATGATATTCTGTATGATATTTGTATCCATTAACGAATTACAGTAGATACGATTTAACAGTTTGCAGAGGTTCCTTTGCAAGATCACAAATAAACTTGTTCTCTATTGGATTTTCTAAGGCTAACAAAAAAGAAATTTTTGTATGAAAGAGTATAATGTCATTTCAACACTTAAATCTTATAATTCAATTATAAGAATATTTGTAAGTGAAAACTTACATATCTCTCAAACCATCGAGGAAAGGGATTCCAACTTCCTTATTTATATCGTCATATGTGCTATCCGGCATTAACTCGCGTAACAATGCCTCGTATAATCTAAAGACATTATTATGTATTTCAGTTATGAACAATACAAAATTTGAAAATCAAAATAATCATGTTCAACTTATTGCACAAAAGGTTGAACCTCTTGACAGTTTAATAAAATGTAACTATGGGTAACCTCAATTTCTTCTTCTGTTAACATTCTTCTTGTTGCACGTCCATATGTTCATTCAAGAAATGTGAAAATAGATAAGTTACCATCAGCATGACTCGTTCCTCCCCCATTGTCATTACGAGGAATTTTTCTTTCTCTTGTGTGAACATGCGGCTCAAAATAATGTGAACAAAATGTACTAGCTTCCTCCACTAAATAAGAATTACATATCGATCCTTCAACTCTAGCCTTGTTTTTGACATTTTTCTTCAAGTGATGCAAATACCTATATTAGAGAATATGGTTATTACAATTTACTAGTTAAAACATGTTATTACTTCAATTACAATAATTTGAATTTGAATTACCTCTCAAACGGATACATCCATCGATATTGAACAGGATTGGCTAGTTTTGCCTCATGTGCTAAATGCACAGGTAGATGCTCCATACAGTCAAAGAAGCTTGGAAGCAAAATCCCTTCTAACTTGCACAAATTTATTGGAATTTTCCTTTCTAGTTTTTCCATTTCAGCCAACTTGATTTCAAATGATGTTAAACTTTTGAAATTCAAACTTAATTATGTTATTACTTCCCAAACCTTATTCGGTAGCAACTCCTGAAATGCAATTGGAATTAGCCTTTGCATAAACACATGACAATCATGACTTTTCATCCTAAACAATTTGTACTTCCTCATGTCTACACACCTTGCCAAGTTTGAAACCTAACCATAGGGAAACTTTAGACTTTTCAAAATTTCACACAAAATCTCCATTTGTTTTTTGTCCAAAGTGTAACAAGCTTTCGGATATTTACCGGTGCGAAGATCTTTATGTAACACATTCATTCTACAATAAAGTTGTAAATCAGCTCATGATTTTGCATTGTCTTTTGTCCTCCCTTCAATGTTCATTATGTATTGAACAAATTGTCAAAAATATTTTTTTCAATATGCATTCTAGGGTCTAATTATAAAGCAGATAAAATATTGAGCACCATATTTTACTTATTAAGGTAATCACATAATTACGTGATAGATTCAATAAATGGGGAAGCTATAGGAAGAAAAATGAATTTTAGGAATGAGATTTTGAAATTTGAAAAAAAAAACTAAAATTTAAGAAAGAAAGAATAATTCTTTAAGTTTTAGAAGGTACTAATTCCAAGTTATTAAACATACATCTTATATATTATACATTTTGATCTGGAATTGTACTAAATAAAGGTTTTCATGTTTATGGACCTAATTCTAAAATTAATTCTTAAGTATAAGATTGAAGGTCTAAAGATTTGAGGCATCCAAATTTAGGGCTTGATTTTAGTTTGGTAAATTGGATAGAGACCTAAAGTTTTAAAAGACTTGAACCTAAAGTTTCAAATTAATTTTAAATCATATGGACGAGGGCTTAAGGCTTAAGGTATCTAGACCTAAACTTGACTTAAATTTTTTTGTTGACTCTAATTTGAATGTGGGTTCTAATATTCCAAATCTTAAAGAAAATGCTAGTCTTCGGCCTTTATGCTAATGCAAGTTGGAATTTTATGAGGTTAACCTTAATTATCAATAACTTTATAATTCACCAAATGAATGTTTTAGTTATCTAATCGAACTTTAGCTGCTTATTCCACTAATTATTAGGTTCATTGAAATTCTTCGTTACCCATGTATGTCAAACACTAAGCGCCGATTTAATATACATGTCCCATTCCATAATATGTGGAAGTGGATGTCAGAAATTTCCTATAAAGGTGGACAACAATTAATGACATTTTATTGGTCTTTCAATTACTTATTAGTTAAGCTATATAATTTGACCTAGATAAAGATAATAAAGTAGCCCAATAAATGATCTAAATTAATGGGTCGAAGTCCATGAGAAAAATGAACTCCAATCAGTGTGGACTGGACCCATATTGAGCCTGTGACGGGGTGACCCGATATGGATATTATATATAAAAGGTTAAGGTCTCCTGTAGCAAAATTGTGAACGTGTGGATCCTCTGACCATTCAGAGGTTCATGTATACAGAAAGCTACAGAAAGGCTTTAACACATTGCGGTGAGCAACTCTCATAAAGGTCTCAATGGATTCGCATTCGTTTTGACTTCGAAAAGCTCCTCTGGAAGTTATGAAGCTTAAATAAGGTATTTTTGCATTTCTTCGTTATTTCCCTTTCACGTTTTATCTGAGATACATAACTAAGACTCTTGTTACGTGTTAAACGTGGTATCATACTGGTTATATGATTGAGTGTTAAAAACGAAGATTTTTTGTTTTTCTCTCCATAAACTTTCAGAGAATAAAGTTTCATTTCCCAGTTTTTTTCTTGAGTATTGATGCTTGAATGTTTGCTAAATATAGTTAGCAATGGAAAACGGGTTGAAAACACACTTGGGATTGTGAAAAATCAGCCCGAGTCTAACCAAAAATTACTTTCTTTTATGAGGGTAAGAGCCATAAGTGCCCGACAGGTGAACGATACCATCCTTAGGGCAGTGCGTCTGGCGTGTGTGAGACATGCATTTGGCCACATGTCGGCGCATACGACACACGCTAGAGGATATGGAAGCGTGGGTGTGTGTCTAGTGCATGCACCATACATGCCATATAGACTGGAGGCGCGTTTGAGGTATGAGTACGCATGACATGCGCGCCACACCCACACGCATGCTGACATCAAAGCGTTGACGCGACATTAATGCCAGCATGCTGACTCAATGCTGATGTCTACACACTAAAGGCCAAAAAAATAGAATTCCTATAAAGTTGCCCCAGTTTATTTTGGGTTAGGTCCCAGGTTCAAGGAATTTATAAAGTGATTTTTTTAAAAATTTCTCTGGATTAATTACATTGGTAATTTTACTTCAGAAAAAGGAAATAAGGCATTTTAAAGCCAGTTTTAAGTGAATTTTCTTGCTACGAACTTGACATAAGTGAGATACTTGAGATTTTTGTGTCTTGTGTGATAGGCTCAGTGTTTGGTAATGCACGATAGTCACTCTGATTGAGATTTTTTCCAACAAAATTCTCAAATAAAGCTGATTGATAATGTTTTCAACATTAGTTTGTGACAATCATACTGTGTATTGGGGTTTTGCATTTATTAATGGTGTGCTGTCACATACTGTATGCCCACAAAGAATGTGATGATAATATAAAGATGTATCCCTTGTGTTTGGGGACCTTTTAGGTACTGATTAGAATGTAGTCACCAAATTGGCCTTTCAAGTCAATATTTTAAATTGTTGTACTTAAATGTTGAGGGATGTCTCTAGTCTCATGCTTGGTTATTATGCCCACATGTATTGACCTTATTTGGGATTTTGAGATGAGCATAAAGGCATTAGATGGAGAAAAGTCATTCCTTAAATGATCTATTCGCCCATAAGTGGTAATGTCATAAGAGTTGGTGGTGTGTACTCTAATTGCTTTTATGTGGAGGTCTAATTGTATATATTATGTATTCAGCCCACAAGTGTTTCATAATATGTGTAATTGGATTCTCGGTAAAGATACTATTTAAGGCTTTAAGTATCGATGTTTTCCTGCATTTGTGTTGATTATTATATTTTTGTTTTGTAGTCACCTTTTCTGTTAGTGATATCAGTGTCGCTATTGAAACCCTAACTGGTTTCAATTTGAAGAAGTGGATAGAGATGTATTGATTACAATAGAGATGATAAACATTGACATGTCCATTCGTATAGATAGGTCACCTCCACCTACATCTAGCAGCTCAGAGACTAATAAAGCAGCCAATGCAACCTAGGATTGGTTTAACAGATTATGTTGCATGACCATTAAGAGATCCATATCTGACCATCTACTTAATGGACTTCTAAAAACAAGCATAGCATGGGAGTTTCTTGAAATGTCTCCCATATGTACACAGTCTTATATAATGCGGAGATAACTACCTTAATGAAAGAATTATTCTTCATGAGGTACACTAGAGAAGGGAGAGTGAGGAAGTACATATCAAGAATGATTTATCTCCACAGTAAATTGAAGGCGCTAAATATTCCTCTTCCTGATGTATGTATAGTTCATCAGGTTCTGAGCACACTCCCTCTAGAGTTTAGTATTCTGGTGACGATATATTACTCGCAGGATGAGGAATGGGACTTCAAAACTTTGATTGCCCATTGTATTGACGAAGGAGAGTTAAAGAATTCTACTCATACAGCCCTCTCAGCAACCAAAGGAAAGGGAAAGGCCAAGCTTAGAAGGGTCAAGGGTAAGAGATCCAAATCTTCTCCATATGATGATGTTGGTCAATCTAGTGCTGGTAAGAATTTGGGATTGCCAAAGTTATAAAGCCTGGAAGGAATAACAAAAATTTTCAGGTAACTTCTTGGCTTATCAATTTATGAATCTAATTTTACTATAGTCATATCCAAGTCTTGGTGGCTCAATAGTAGAGTATGTAATCATGTTGCCTCCACGATGTAGGGGTTCATATTTAGGATAAAGTCAACTAAAGGAAAGTAGAAATTGATGGTTAGCAATAATGAAGAAGTGAATGTAATATAAAGGGGATGTGTGTATGGACCTTATTATAAGGTTCATTTTGGTTTTAAACCACACATTTTGTATTTGACCTTTATATCAATTTTGGACAAAGAAGGTTACAATTTTGTAATTAATTCTTTTGTTGTATAGTTGTTGTTTAACACAAAAGATATTAGTACAACTTTCTTATCATATGGTTGATATAGAATATGTCTTGCCCTGAATTAGATATATGCTTCTTCATATCTTGCCAAACAGGTCATGAAAATAAAGCCCTAATAAAGGATAAGTCGTACATGTTGTGGCATAAAGGCTTAGGTCATATTTCCAGAGATAGGGTTGAGAGATTGATAAATGATAACATTCTCCCGACTTTATATTTTTATGATATGGAAACATATGATGACTATTATAGTGGTAAGTTGACCAAAATAAACAAAAAGGAGTCAACTCGAGCATCTGGCTTGTTAGACCTCATACATACAGATATCAGTGGACCCTATATAGTTATATTATGAAATTATAGATATTCTTACTTTTATTGATGATTATTCCCATTACGGTCACGTGTTCTTACTTAAGGAAAAGTTTGAAGTTCTTGAGAAATTCAAGATCTTTAAAACTGAGGTTAAGAACCAGTTGGAAAATCCATCAAGATTGTCATATCTAAGCGAAGGGGAGAGTATTATGGCAAACATGATATTTCAGGACAAGAAAAGGCTTGTTTGCCAGGTTTATGGAATCTAATAGAATAGTGAATCATTTCACTATACTAGGTAATCTTGAGCAAAACGGAGTGGTCAAAAGGCGTAATCGCACTTAAAAGGACATGATGAAGTCAATGCAGGACAGGACTAACCCACCTGATTACTTGGAAAGGGTGGAAGCCCAGCCTTTCACACATGCGTGTATGGGGCTACCTTGCTGGGGTGCGTTTGTATAATCCTTATGAAAGTAAATTACGAGCTCGTTCTACTTATTGCCATTTAATAGGATATCTCAACCACTCTAAAGGCTATAAATTTGAAAGGGGGTTATAATAGTTGAATCACAAACAATTAAGTTTCTAGAATGTGATGCCTATGATAAGGGTGGGCCCTCTCACCCTTCAGATGATAGTAGGACGGATGATACAGTCATTTTATATCTGTCACGCATACAATTAGGTCTAGTAGATCATGGTCTCAGTACCATACCTGTAAAGGAATAGGAACCTATACCTGTACAAACAAAGGTTCCTGGGATACAAGAACTAATGTAGTTGCGAAGATCCGCTAGAGTGAGACAACTTACTATCCTATCTGATTACATAGTCTATTTGGGTGAACAAGACTATGATATTGGACATGTAGTGGATCCAGTCACTTTCGCAGAAGTTGTTTTTGGACCCATGCAGATTTTTGATAGGATGTAATAAAGGACGAGATGTAATCCATGAAGTATAATAAGGTATGAGCACTAGTTGATTTGCCTCAACATGACAAACCTGTCAATTATAAATGGTTGTTTAAGACTAAGAAGGACACTCAAGGTAAAGTTGAGCAGTTTAAGACTTGGTTGGTTTCCAGAGGGTTATCTCAAAGAGAAAGGGTTAACTTTAATGTTACCTTCTCTCCCATGTCCTTTAAGGATGCATTTAAAGTGATTATGGAAATAATAGTTCATTATGATATGGAGCTACATCAGATGGATGTCAATACTGCTTTCATGAATGAGGACCTTTATAAAGAGGTCTATATAGATCAAACTGAAGGATTTCAGGATCAATAAGGGACTGACAAGGTTCGCAAATTGAGAAAATTGATATATGGTTTAAAACAGGCTTCCAAACAGTGGTATCATAAGTGTAATGAGGTTGTGACCTCTTTCGACTTTGTGAAAGACAAAGTTAAGAAGATACTTGTACTTCAAGGTCAGGCGGAGCAAAGTTATCTTCCTATTGTTATATGTTGATGATATATTGCTCACATCAAATGACTTGAACATGTTGCATGAGGTTAAGCAACTTTTTTGGCCAAGCATTTTGACATGAAAGATCTTGGTAAAGCATCTTTTATCTTAGATATTCAGATTCACTAAGACATATCTCGACACTCTTTAGGTCTCTCACATAATGCATATATTGAGTGTGTGTTACAAAGGTTTAATGTTGTTGACTGTAAACATGTTGTAGCACTAATCTCTTATGGAGAGAGATTATCTTTGGCACAGTGTCCAAAGAATGAAGTTGAGAGAGAGGCTATAAAAATGGTATATATTTTAGTGTGGATAGTAGTCTGATGTATTCTCAAGCGTGCACTAGGCCAAACATTGCATTTGTTGTTAGACTGTTGGGTCAATATCTTGCTAAGCGAGTGTTGAGATACTGAAACGGAATCAAGGATTATATGTTGACATACATAAGGGTTAATAATCTAAACCTCGTGGGGTTTACGGCTTCAAATTTTATCATATGTCCAGATGATAGAAAGTCCACTTCATATTACATTTTTATATTAGCAGTTGGTGCAGTATCGTGGAAGAATGTTAAGCAGACATTGGTGACTTCCCCTCGACTATACATGCAGAGTTTGTTGCATGCTATGAGGCTGCTTCATAAGTAGTTTGGCTCAGAAACTTGATTTCTATTATAGTTGAGATAGTAGTTAGAACCATTAGTTTATATTGTGATAATCTTATCGTTGTGTTATTTACTAACAACAATCAGAATATCAAAGGGTCTAAATATTTAGAGGTCAAATACTTGACTATAAAAGAGTTGATACAAAAAGGGGACATTGAGGTGGAGCATTTAAGGACTGAGAAAATAATAGTTGATCCTTTAACTAAAGGACTTCGTCCACATGTGTTTGAAAGACATGTATATAGTATGGGTATATTGAAGTCTTTAGATGCTATTAGTTAAGGATCATTATGTTTGCTCCTTGTATGTTTACACATTTTGATGTATTATGATAATATGGTTGTTATTAACAAAGATGATCATCGTTTATCCTCAGTTACACTTGTCACTATACGTTGTCATAATATATGTAAAAGTCTTAAGGTCTGTGTCGATCTTAAGTATTTTAAAAGTCATTAAGCATACATACAGATTGACCTTAAGTCTATGTCATTAGATGTCATTAAGAAACATACATTTTAATATGTATATCCATAGATTTTAACATGATATAGGGGAATATAATTTTTTTAATTCCGTAAAGGTGTTCTCTAATGTAGTTTAGCATTCAGTAAGAGAACATAAAGGTTTTCTCTAACGCAGTTTAGTCTTCAATAAGAGAAAACAAGATTTCTCTAATATAGTTTAGCATATAAAGTTTAGTATAAAGTTTAGAGAAATTGAGACCAACAAATCGAAAGATGATAAATGTTAGATCATACAGGTATTATTCAAGTTTGCCACACTCTATTTTCTCATTCATGTTAGTGAGGTATTAGATATGCGTGATTATATTAGACCTGTACCACATATGACACATGTGTTTGATATTTTTTGATATCGAAAGCCTTACGGGACTGAATGATGGACTTTCATTATCTTTGAAAATGTTTTGTTTTAAACTTAGTACCAATTCAATAACGTGGCTTAACTGTATTTTCAAATTGGTTTTAAACTTGAGTCAATAATGTAATTGATTATTATCTAAGGAGGAAAATGTGAGAAATTTTCCTATAAAGGTGGATAACAATTAATTTCATTTTATCAGTCTTTCAATAACTTATTAATTAAGTTACATAATTTGATCATGATAAAGATAATAAAGTGTCCCAATAAACGATCTAAGTTAAAGGGTCGAAGTCTAGGAGAAAAATGGACCCCGATCAGTGTGGATAAAACCTATATTGAACCCATGATAGAGAGACCCGATATAGATGCTATATATAGAAAGTTAAGGCCTGACACAGCTGTTGTAGCAAATCGTGAATGTACGGATGCTCTGACCCATTCAGAGTTCACGTAAACAAAAAGCTACAGAAAGACTTTAATGTACTACGATGAGCAACTCTCATGAAGATCTTGGTGGATTCGTGGTTGTTTCGGCTTCGGAAATTTCCTCCAAAAGTTATGAAACCTAAAGCAGGTATTTTCGCATTTCTTCATTATTTTCTTTTCACGTTCGATCCAGGATACGTAACTAAAGCTCATGTTATGTGTTATAGTGGAAAGTACAGAGGGACACATGGCTATTTTGTTTACTTACCTAAAAATTTAAAAGTATTTTATTTTAATAAATAAAGCTTATCATTTAATTAAATTTTTTTCAAAAATATTAGTAACATATAAGAGTCTTTTCAAATGATATTTTAACCATATTAATCATGCACTATTTGATGAAATTCACTATCAAAAGATTAGGGGGTGTTTGCTTCCATTTTTTGGTTTTTTTGTTTTTATTTTCAAATTCAGTAAAAAAAACATGTTTGTTTGAATTTTTAGTTTCTGTTTTTAGTTTTAGTTTCGGTTTTGGTTTCTTCCGGTTTT
>JANZXV010232535.1:0-15895 GCA_027576455.1 Erythroxylum roigii | reverse complement strand
TAAGCTACGGGTCCAACTCTCTTCAGAATTTCATAAGGACCAATGAATCGCGGACTAAGCTTACCCTTCTTTCCAAACCGAAGTATGTGTTTCCATGGCGACACTTTCAAAAACACCTTATCACCCACTTGATAGTTAATATCTTTCCTTTTTAGATCAGCATAAGACTTCTGCTTGTCACTGGCGGTTTTCAATCTTTGTTGAATAACCTGAATCTTTTCTTTAGTATCTTTCACAATTTCTGTCCCGATCGTCTTGTTTTCACTCAACTCAGTCCAACATACCGGAGTTCTGCACTTCCTACCATCCAACGCTTCATAAGACGCCATACCAATGCTTGACTGATAACTGTTATTGTAAGCAAACTCCATCAAAGTCAGATAGTTATCCTAACTCCCGGGAAACTCTAATACACAACCCCACAACATATCTTCCAATATCTGTATAACTCGTATAGATTGTCCATCTGTCTGGGGATGGAAAGCAGTACTAAACTTAACCTAAGTTCTCAAAGCCTTATGTAAACTTTTCCATAATTTTGAAGTAAATCGAGGATCACGATCTGAAATGATAGACAATGATACTCCATGTAGTCTCACTATCTCATTTACATACAAATTTGCAAACCTATCCAAAGAATAGTCAGGATGAACAGGCATAAAATGAGCAGATTTGGTGAACTTATCTAAAATCACCCATACAACATTATGCTTCCTTTGAGTGAGAGGAAGTCCAGTGACAAAATCTATGGTAATGTTATCCCATTTCCATTGAGGAATAGAAATATAATGTAACAAACCAGATGGGACCTGGTGCTCAGCTTTAACCTGCTAGCATGTATGACATTTTGCTACATAATCCATAACATCCTGTTTCATACCTGACCACCAATAATACTACTCCAAATCCTTATACATCTTGTTTCCACCTGGATGTATAGTAAATACTGTATTATGAGCCTCAAACAACAGCTTCTTCTTCAATTATTCATTAGCCGGCACACACAGCCGATCGTTATAATACAATTCACCATCACCTTGCACAGAAAAATCAGACTGTTTACCTTCCTGAGTAGCTAAGATAAGTGTTGTAACTTATCATCAGCTCTCTGAGCATCACAAATCTCTTATCTCAAAGTAGGCCTTGCTTTCAATTGAGCCATCAAAGCTCCATCAGATCCCAGTTTCCATCTATTCTGCTTAAGTGATAATGCTGAGATGGTCTTTCGACCCAAGGCATTAGCTACAACATTAGCCTTATCCGGATGGTAGTCCACAATACAATCATAATCTTTAAATAATTCCAACCAATGCCGTTATCTCAGATTAAGTTCCTTCTGGGTAAGCAGATACTTCAGACTCTTATGATCTGTGAAAATTTTACACCTTTCACCATACAGGTAGTGCCGTCAAATTTTTAAGGTAAACACTACTGCTACAAGTTCCAGATCATATGTAGGGTAATTCTGTTCATGAGTCTTTAGTTACCTAGAGGCATAAGCAACTACCTTTCCTTCTTGCATCAAAACACAACCTAAACCAATTCCAGATGCATCAGTATACATAACATACTCCTTACCAGAAGTAGGTTGAACTAATACAGGAGCCTCAGTAAGCATACTTTTCAGCTGATCAAAGCTAATCTGACATTTATTAGACCTTTCATACTTTACACCCTTCCGTAACAGTTTAGTTAAAGGGGATGCTATCACCGAAAATCCCTTAACAAACCGTCGATAATAACCAGCCAGACCCATAAAACTTCTCACTTCTGTCACATTCCGTGGTGGCTTCCAATTAACAATCACCTCTATCTTACTAGGATCAACTCTAATTCCTTCAGAAGAGACAACATGCCCTAGAAATGATATCTCTTGAAGCTAGAAATCACACTTACTCAGCTTAGCGTACAACTGTCTTTCCCGTAGGGTCTGTAATACAATTCAGAGATGCTCACTATGATCCTGTTCATTCTTAGAATAGACCAGGATATCATCAATAAACACCACAACAAACTGGTCCAAATAAGGTCTGAATACTCTATTCATCTGATCCATGAATGCTGCTGGAGCATTAGTTAAGCCGAATGGCATTACTAGGAATTCATAATGTCCATAACGGGTCCTAAATGCAGTCTTCAGTACATCCACTTCCTTTACCCGAAGCTGATAATACCCCGATCGTAGATTTATCGTCGAAAACACTCCTGCATCTTTCAACTGATCAAATAGGTCGTCAATCCTTGGCAGTGGATACCTATTCTTCACTGTGACTCTATTTAACTGCCTATAATCGATGCACATCCGCAGTGTGCCATCTTTCTTCTTAACAAATAACACTGGTGCTCCCCACGGTGACACACTGGGTCTAATAAACCCCTTATCCAGAAGCTCTTGTAACTGCACCTTCAGCTCCTTTAACTCAGTAGGAGTCATTCTGTATGGGGCTCTAGATATAGGAGCAATGCCAGGCATAACTTTGATAGACAACTCCACTTCCCTTTCAGGAGGGAGTCCAGGCAGTTCCTCAGGAAAAACATCTGAGAACTCATTCACTATAGGAATATATAGCAGTTTATCCTTACCACCCTCCTTCTGGGAATCACGCACAAAAGTTAGATAAGCTTTGCACCCCTTCCTGAGAAGCTTTTGAGCTTGCATAGCAGATACTAAATTAGTTAAAGAACTAGTGCGAACACCATGTAATACAATCTCAGGTTGATCGGGCCTCCTAAATATAACTGTCTTAGCATTACAGTCAAATACTGCCCAATGTTTAGACAGTCAATCCATGCCCAAAATCAATTCAAATTTGTGGAATGACAATTTAATCAGATCTGCTTCATACTCACTTCCTTGAACTATAACAGGACAATTCCTAACCACCTGATTCACCAACACACTACTACCAAGAGGACTGGTTACATGCATGTCATATTCTAACTGATCTATAGGCATCCCCGTGCCAAACATTTCTCCAGAACAGATATATGAATGCATAGATCCAGGATCAATTAATGCATACATTTTAGAACCAAAGAGAGAAACCATACCAGCAATGACATCCGGTGCATCCTGATCCTCACGGGGTTTCAATGCATAAGCTCGAACCAAAGCAGAAGGCATAGCTGGTCGATTAATAGTCTCTGACGGGGTACTTAGATTAGGTCTATTCTGTTTAGGTCCTCCTCGACCTCTACCACGTCCTCTATTCACAACAGATGCATAAGAAACCGCTCTACTTACTTGTGATGTCTGAGGTTGTCTGAGAGGGCAATTGGCTATCTGATGCTCAGTATTGCCACAGCGAAAACATGCTCCCGTAGCCCTTCTGTAAACACCCCAATGATGCACAAAACAATGAGGGTACTCCGGGGGATCAGAACCTCGGCCTACAGAAGAACCCCGACCAGAAACAGTCATTGAGGGATAATTTTGTGACTTTCCCCGAACCACAGATCTCTGAGTAAACTCTGGTGCAGAGGAAACTCTATCCCGACTTCGTTTGCTCGAGGACTAACCTCCTCTTGCAAAGCCCCTTCGTTGATTCCTTTCCTTCTTCATCACCTCTTGCCTCTCTATTTTCATAGCAGCCTGTACTAGCTGATGATAATTTACTTGCTGCAATAGAGTAACTGCCGCCAAATGCTCCTTGATGGAATCATTCAATCCATCCTCAAATTGATGACACCGGAACTCCTCGGTAAGCATTGGTTCTCGGGCATACTTACTGAGGCGTCTGAATTCCCGATCGTACTTAGCAACTGATAAGTTTCTCTGCTTCAAGTTCAAAAATTGTTTCCATTTATCCTTTCTGTAAGCCTCTGTCACATACTTAGCTTTAAATTCTTGGGCAAAGAAATCCCAAGTCAGAGGTACTGGCAGCTGAGGACTCCTCATAACGAACTTCCACCATTCATAAGCTGCTCCCTGCAGAAGGGAGACAGTACAGTGCACCATCTGCTCAGCTGGACAACTGATCTCATCCAATACCCTCTTCACCTTCTCAATCCAAAACTCAGCCCTTTCAGATTCCTCCAGAGATGTCCCAGTAAATTCCTCGGCTCTATACTTCCTCAGCTGATCAATCGGAGCCATAGGTGTTATCATTCGATGCAACAACGTCATCATATCCTGTGACAGCTTAATCAAAGCCTCTCCCCGAGCTGGAGGAGGAGGTGACACCTCAGCTTCACCTCGATTGGCCCCCGAGGGTCTTGGTATTTCTGGATGAGTTTGTTCCGGCTGATTGCTCTCAGTAACTTCTTCAATAGAGTCACAAGATCCTTCCATCGTAAATTCTATAGACAAAACGTGGGACACCGCATTAGGCCAAAACACAACTTGTACACTCAACAGAAGCAATAGTTAAGCGCTGGTTAAACCAAAATCGCCTAACCATGCTCTGATACCAAAAATTGTTACACCCACATACCCCCTGAAAGGATATATGAATGCTACACAAAACAGTACAACAAATCAAAGCATACGAACACTTGCAATAAACAATTCAAGTAAACATACATTAAATTACATAGTACATGGCACAAACTCACTGAAAAATCCAAACCAAACTGAAGTATCGTTATTACAATCTTACAAACAAATCCACATGTACATATCAGATACAAGCCCAAAAGTCAAACCCAAAAAAAATTACATTAATTTCAAAACCACACTCAGACTCCATTAGCCATTGCGGTTGACTCGTCCCAGTCCTTATAATCTTCACTCTGAACCTACAAGGGGTAAATCCATCGTGCTAAGCATATAGCTTAATGAGTAATAACTAATCTACATTAAATGATTTCTTTAACAATAAATCAGACATAATGTATTTCAGAACATATTTTATAATTAACAGAACTGCATAACATAGGATGTTATAAACCCTTCAGAATCAGAACATAATTTAGCTTATGTCAGAATCAAACAGATATCATAATACAAAACCAGATAACTACTAAATCCATTTACAGAAGCGGGTAACGGGACTTATATAGAAGAGACCGAAGTCTCGACATCGAAGTGTCACAGAAGAGACCAAAGTCTCGACACCGAAGTGTCACAGAAGAGACCGAAGTCTCGACACCGAAGTGTCACAGAAGAGACTGAAGTCTCGACACCGAAGTGTCAATAACAGAAGATACCGAAGTATCACAGAAGCAGCTGCAGGCCCTTCTAGGCATGCCTATTTACCCACAACTAGGACTCAACAGTTTTAAAGCAAAACAGAGTCATTTCAGACATTTTATGTGCAAAGCAAGTAGTCAATCATATTCACATATAAGTAGCACTTCCAATGATATAAACATGCATCGAACGCCTCAGACAATCATTATTCGAAATTCATAACACAATCAGCATAAATCAAATTCATCAAGCTGAACAAAGTAAGGTAAGTAGCACTTCAATATCACATTCATTAATCAATACCTCAGACCTTCATGTCCGGAATTGGTACACAAATCAGTACACATTCATCAATATCAAATTCAATTCAGTAATAAACAAAACAAATCAAGCTGAGACCATCTTAGGTTACTCACAAAAGTTACCGTCTAAATTACTTACAAAAGCTCCTTGTTTGCTTATTGCCTCAAAGTCCCTGTAATATCTGGAATAAGTCGCTCTAAGGGTTCCTTTAAAACATTCAATACAAACATATATTACTATTGTGCACAATTATGAATTCAGTTATGCACATTCATGTATACTGAACATGTATGATGCATGTTCAAGTCAAAAATTGGGGTTTCTTATCCTAAATTTTATCACATTATCGATCATGAAATTATACTCAATCCCTCAATCTAGATTTATTTCACAATCCACCTTGGGTCCACTTTGCTCAATTATTCTTATCAAGAAGGTGAGGTAATTAAGTAATACTTCCTTCTACAAAGTTTTCCCTCTTTGTCTTAGGTTTCCAATGATACCAAGTTTATCCAATTGGGTTTAGTATTCAATGAGTTATGCTCAAAATACCGCAGACTGTGTACATTTGACATTTTGACTAATGCATGATCATGCCTCCAAGTTGTACAGCTCATAACTATCAATTACAATATCCAAAAATTACAAACTTTATACCAATTTAAAGCTAAGATAATAAGCTTCAACTTTGGTGAAGACACCTCATTCTAATTCGGCCGAAATTAATACAGTTTATTCAAAAATCACAGGATATGATTTCTGTCCCTGGTAGTGCTACAGCCTAAGCCAAGACTCAATTTCATGCCAAATTTTGAAAATCTTAGAGACAGAATTAAAATTCAACTTCTTCAAGAAAGTTATAGAAATATATCTCTAGTTTAATCTGAATTAAGAACCAACTCATTTAAGATCCACAGTGCAAGTTATAATCGAAATACCAAAGAAAGTTTAGTCAAAATACTTCATTTCTTCCAGCTTTTCCACAAAATAGACTTTCGGGTCAATGTTACACGGTCATTTTGACAATAAAAATGAAGAATTTAGGCCAAACATTATTCTACACATTTGTTCCTTTATGTCTTAAGTTTCTATTGACACCAATTTTATGCAATTTGGTTCAGTATTTTGAAAATTATCCCCAAATGACTACAGACTATTCACAAATAGTGACAGATTCCAGATACTCAACTTCAAGCCAACTTTTGACACACTTAGTGATAGAAATCAAATTCGATGCCTTCATGAAAGTTGTAGATATAAGTTTCTAGTTTAATAAGAATTTAAATTCATCTAATTTGAATACCTAAAGAGCAAGATATGGCTAGAATTCCAAAACCTGTCCAGTAGAACTACTCATCCGAACCATTTCCCAGCATCATCATAGAATCACAAGACCTATTTATTAATGAAATAACTTACAAAGATGATGATCTAAGCTTCAGAAAAGGTCCAAAAGTTGAGAGGGGGAGTAGGAGTATGGAATTTCGTGGAGAGAAGAGACTAAAATGAAGAATTGCTCCAGCAAAATATGCCACATCCAAAGCTAGGTGTCATAGAATTGGAGCAACATATGTCTCCATGCATGAGTTCCATGTGTCCCTTAAAGGAGCTGCCCATGCATGAGCTTCATGTGTCCGTTAAAGGAGCTGCCATGTGTCAATGATACATTAGGTCATATGTTACACACTTTGTGCTACCATTTGTCAATGTATCAACTATGCCATTTGTCAATGCTTTAACCATGCCAAATGTCACTAACTCATAAGTTAATCGTTCTAATTTTTATGTACCAACTTAACTTGCCACTTGACAACTTTTCCTAGACCAAATGTACGTTTAAATACCTTAATAATCTAATGAAATCAATTAATTCCAATTCACTAACCATTATTCACTTGACCAAAAATTCAAAGCATATGTCTTTCATATTCTAATCATAGCAAAATTCTAACTCCTATCATACATGTACTTTCATAAACATGTATTATTTCAGCTAGGGTATATTTTGAGGCCTTACATCCAGCCACCTTTGACTTGTATTTCAAGAAAAAAAAATCCAGCACATCCTTGTGAAATCATCAATAAACGAAATAAAGTAGAGATTACCTTGCAAAGATGGAGTTCTTTGAGGTCATGTAACATCCGTATGAAATAATTGCAGCTTTTGTGAGGCCCTCCAAGTTGATTTAGGAAAAGACAACCTGTTTTGTTTACTAAACCGATAAGCATGGCAATTTGGCAAATGATCAGCAAGCATCGACAAGTCTCTTATCATATCCTTTTCCTTCATCGCTAACATGCATTGAAGATGAAAATGGTCGAGCCTCTTGTGCCAAATTTCAATGATGTTTGTTTTCGTTGGATAGGTTGTCCTCCTCAATTGGATCAAATGAGAAGCTTTTGCCTCTCATTTTAACTCGTACAATCTGCTCTCTAGTAGCAAAAAAATGACACAGTGCCAATCTTCAAAATATACTTTGAATCATTTTTCAAGTAACTAGCCACACTTAACAAATTTTGGTCAATATCAGGTACGTAAAGAACATCAGAAATTGTTTTTGTACCTTAGCATGTTGTAATTGCAATGGTTCCTTTTCCTTTTCCTAGAATATAGCCGTCATTCTCTATTTTGACCTTTGTGATTCCAGTAGGCTTCAAATCCTTGAAAAGAGTTATGTCATAAGTCGTGTGGTTTGGACAACCACTGTTGATCAACCAACACTCTGAAGTGCACCTAGTGGAAAAACATGTTGCCACAAAAATCTAATCTTCTTCATCCTGATTAGCAACTTGGGCATCTGCTTCCTGCTTCTTGCTTTTGCAAATTACAGCCTCATGTCCAAACTAGTTGCACTTTCTACACTTTGCATCAAGCCTTTTCTATCATTTGAATGGTGGATGACCTGTTTTTCCATAATATTGGCAAGGAGGATAAATTCCCTTTGAGTTTCTACCTTTACTCGAATTGTGGTTGTTTGTAGTGTGCTCATCACTTGAACTGGCCTGATTCTTTCTGAAGTTCTGCTTCTTATCTTTTTTTTTATCATGGTACTTAACTGGAAGGGCTCCCTCAACAAAACCATTCTATCTTGTAGACCGCATCTTCTCTTGAGCCTGCAAAGAGTTCAATACCTCTGTCAAGGTGATGTTTGACAAATCTCTCGTATTCCCCATAGTGGTTATTAATGCTTCATATTTTTCAGGCACTGTAACTAAAATTTTTTGAACAATTCTAGAATCATCAAATATGGTGCCAAGTGACCTTACTTTGTTAACGATGTTAAGCAATCTGTCAGAGTATTCTTTGGTCGTCTCATACTTGTAGCTCAAACTCCCTTATTAAATTGACAGCTTTCATGCCTCGTACCCTTTCATCTCCAGCATACTCTTCCTTCAGATAATCCCAAACTTCTTTTGTTGTTTTCAAAGTCATAATCCTGGTGAAAATTGTATTTGAAACAACTGTAAATAAACATGCTTTGGCCTTCGACTTTTGTAACGCCCCATAGTAGGGGTTAGGATATTAAGAAAATTTAGTACGTTTTATGCTTTGCATATTTGAATATTTGCTTATTGTGCATAAGCATTTTGGACACATACAATAATTGTACATGCATTCATGACATTTTTCGGGTAAATTGGTTTATAACTGAAAATTATGGATTTATTTGGAATGTATTAAATGTGATTTGGCAATTTTTTTTGTACATTTTGAGTATTTTAGAAATTTTTGGTGAATTATTTTTTAGTTGAAAATTTATTTGGAGAGTCATATGATTATTTTGGAAGTTTAGGAAAATTTAGGATTATTTCGGACCATATATATATATATATATTTGTGGAATAAGAGTTTATTGGGAGAGTGACACGTATTTGACACGTTTCTAGCATGCAAAATGCCCGGTGAAGTTCTCCTCTGCTATTGTTTCTTTTTATACTGAAGGCTTTGACAAAAGTAAAAGCACAAACTTTCCTTGCTTATACATCACCGAAAACATTCTCTGCTTGTGTCCATCAGTTGGTGGTTTTTGTAGCTGGAACAAGTAAGTAACTATACTGTTTTTATGGTGTAAATATTAACGTGCATGCATGGGTTTAGAAGTGAGGCCACGATGATTCTGTAAGTTGATGAAGAAAAATGTGTTTCTGTTATGGTTTAAAAGATTATATATATGTATATATGGTTTGGGTTATGCTCTATTTTGTTCTTGGTGACATGCGTGAGTGTTTTCGGAAGTGTTTGTTGGAGTTAAAATGAGTGATAGTAAGTTGTAATGAAAATGGGAAGATTCTGATAAGAAAAAAAAGAAAAATATATGGTGATTTGGGAATGTCGTTGGATACTAAGTTATGTGTGGAAACAAATGTGCAGTAAAGTTCATAAACATACTCTGTTTTTGTCAATATGCGGAAATGTTTGGGTAAAGTTTAGTCATGGGTTTTGTGAGATAGAGGTAAAGAAAACATAGAGGTGTTGTATTTTAAGGAGTAAGATGGTAGAAAACGTGGACTGAGAAGGGAAGGAAAAAGAAATAGAAAAGTTACAGAAACGCTGTAGACAGAGAAGGAAGAAGATGAAAATCGCGATCGCGAGATGGCCGCTTCTCTCTGAGACTCGCGATCGCGAGCAGGTCGCGAGTCGTCACCATCGCGACCCAGTACTGTTTCTCTGAGACTCGCGATCGCGAGAAGGTCGCGATAGCGAGCCGTCCATCACTTCTCCTTGCTTGCGATCGCGAGCCAAGTCGCGATTGTGAGTCTGCTCCTGTTGAATTTTTTTTAAAAAAATTGACTTCTTCCACTCTTTTGACCATATATTTGTCATCTGACCTCCGAATGACCTGATTTTTTTAGGCATCGGATTTATAAGAAAATTTTCTAGACTATTAAGGATTGAATAAATTTGAAATGTGATTTATGGAATGATACCGGAATTGTCACGAACATGCATTATACATATTCAATATACATTAATGAATTTTTAATCATACACAATAGTGATGTGTATTCGTGTTAACTGTTATAGAGGAACGACCACTTCCAGATATTGCCGGGACTTCGAGGCAATAAACAGTAAGGGCGCTTTAGGTAAGTAATTTAGGTGGTAAATTTTGTGAGTAACCTAAGATGGCCTCACTTTGATTTGTTTATTTATTACTGAATTAAAATTGATATTGATGAATGTGTACTGAATTGTGTTGATTCCGGACAATGATTATCCGAGGCGTATGATGCATGTTTATATCATTGGAAGTGCTAATTGCTTTGCACATGAAATGTCTGAAATGACCTTGTTTTGTTTTAAAACTGTTGAGTCCTAGTTGTGGGTAAATAGGCATACCTATAAGGGTCTGTAGCTGCTCTTGTTATTGACACCTCGGTGTCTCCTATTATTGACACCTCGGTGTCTCCTAATATCTAGACATATGTCTCTCCTACTGATACCAATCATGGTATCTCCTGTATAAGTCCCGTTACCCGCTTCTGTAATTGGATTTAATAGTCATATGATTTTGTACTCTGACTTCTGTTTGATTTTGATTAAAAAAAGAAATTGTGTTGTGATAATGAAGGGTTTATACCCTCTTTTGAGACTTAGTTCTGTTTCTGTACAATCTGTCTGAGATCCAATATAATATGTATGAATTGTTCGTTCCGATAAACTGTTGATACATACTTTTGACATATCATGATTGTGTATAATTAGTTGTCAATTTATGCATAGATTAGTTATTACTCACTAAGCTTTATGCTTAGCACGGTGGATTTGTCCCGTGTAGGTTCAGAGAGATGGACATAAGGACTGGGACGAGTCAACTGCAATGGCCAATGGAGTCTGAGTCTTGTTTTGTTAAAACTGTATTTTTGGAATTTTTTTTGGCTTGTCTTTGATGTATATGACTTTGGATTTATTTTAGGTTTGTAATATCCTTAATTCAGGTTGGTACCGGTTATAAACAAGTTCTATTAAGCTCAGTGTATTATGATGTATGTTTGCTCTGAATTGTTTCTGCTTTGAGCTTTTGAGAATGCATAATGAATGTTTCGTATGCTTTAGTTTTGTCTCGATTCTGTATGCATGTATGTTATGTTGTCTGTGTGGCATCCCGTATCCTCCCAAAGGGTATCAGGGCATCACAATTGCCATGCAATTCATCCTTTCACCATCTATACCCTACTTAGTTCAGAGTATGGTCAAAGTGTCAACTCCCACTAGACTTCCTACGTCACATCTAGTGCAAGTGATATTAGATATTGTCCTGAGGATCTCATTACTCTATGTATAATTGAAGATTCTCTTCATGACACATATCTGCTCTGGCCAGAGATTCCCAAGTAATGACTCCAACAAAAGGTTGTGGGTATCATCACTTTTTATCAGGAGTGGTGAATACTTTATTGGCTACTCAAATACCTTTAAATACCTCAAACTGTACCCAATCATCACCCTATGAATAACCCTGAAGGGCACCGATGAATGCAATCAAAGCATAAGATCAGTATCTGAGATATCCTTGAGCACCTCAAGTCAAATGATACTTGCACCATTGCTATGATGAGACTATGATTGACACTGAAATAGAATATCTATATGATTGTCTCATAGTAGGTCAGTCCAATGTACTTACTACCCTTAGTAAGCATCCACATGTTAAGTCTAAACAACTCATGTCTACACTTTATGAGATCTAATGCTTGATCCAATCAAGGAGTATAACATATGCTAGTCTATCCGGATTAATGACATCCTATCTTATTAATCCTATGACTAAGGAAAGATTAGATACTAACATAATTACACATGATAGGAATCTCATCATGATTTCCTCCATACTATGTTTTGTATCAAGGACTTCATTAAATCAATTTGAGATCAACATCAAATTCATAAATGTATGAACATCGAAATAATGAAAAATGCCTTTATTAATCATAAAATGATTTGTACAATAAATGCTAAACATGATTTCCTTTAAAGCACTTCTCTAACACTTTTATAGTACTTAAAGCAAAACATGACCAAGTAAATTTAATAAGAACACAACTCCAACAATTCTTTAAAATATTATAGTTAATATGCAACTCCTCTAGAAGAAAATTAGATTTAAATATATATTCTTTCCTATTAGCATGTGAGTGACCAACACAATAATGCCATATGCCCCAAATTTTATTGACATATAAAACAGATGGAAATAACAAAATAGTATGACACATAGGATAATCAATTTTATAGTTCATAAAGCAAACATCCATATTTGTACCCTTTATAATCACTTGCCATGTTTGAACGTCCTGCACATCATAACCAATAGGAGAAAAATTTACCCAGTTTTGATTATTTAATTGACCCAATGGAAATCAGGTTGGCTATCAAGCAAAGAAAATAAGAAGTATTATTTAGACAAATAAATTTATTGGGTTCACTAGTTAAGCAAATAGTGATAATTCCTTTAATTGATAATTTTTTTTCCCGTTGGCTTTGGTAACTAATTGATTTAAAGGGCAAGCTTTGAGTTTAAAAAAAAAAATGTTTTTCACCAAACATATGATTAAAGGCAGTTGAATTAAAGAACCAAGGAACAAATTTAATTCCTTGACTTGATAACCCCGCGACAGAGAAAGCAGAAGAAATAACACCTAAAAGAGTTATTTGAAATGAGTCTTGAATCATCTTTTGAATCACTTATGGTAAAGATCTCCTTCGTGTTGGATTTTTCTTCATCATTACCCATAATAACAAATGTTGTATGACCCTAATTATTCTTCAAAATTCTATAATTTTGAATGACGCATGTGTCCCAATTTTTTTACAATTGTTACATATCTTACACTTTTGACAATATGACTGCACAAGTCCGAGTTCACCATAATACCTACATTGAGTGTATATATATATTCTAGCACCTTCAAATGTTTGTCTGTGTATATATATGTATTCTAATATATATCTTTACAAATTAAACTTTTTTCTTATCATATTCTTTTGTTTCCACAAGAAATAGAGCATCTTCTAGTATAGTGCCACAATATAACAACAACAACATTCCACCTTGAAGTTATACACAACAAATTCATTCTGTCTCAATTAATAACAAAAGTAATAGTATGGGTTTTCCATTTTTAGTACCTTCAACTAAACTTATGCGCAAATATATATTTATATATTTTAAACATTTTCTTATCATATTCATTTGTTGTTAGCTTCTAATGCTAGTAATAAAAAAAGAGGATGAGGTAAAACTAGCAGTTATGAATTGCAACAAATGAATGTTGTAGTAAATTTCAAGTTATACATATATATTGACACTTAGCAAGGTCTTCCTATATATGTAACACCCACATACCCCTTGGGAGGCTATGTAAATGCTACACAAAACCGAACCAAAACATACCAAACATTTCAAAGCATTCTCATGAACTCAAGCCATATATATTACCTTTCATTAGATGTTGTTTTTAAACAAAACATATCAAACATATTGTAATTATCCAAATACATATCATGTAACATCCCATTACCCATGTTAAGGCGAGGATAGTAATTTATGAGAAAGTATTGTGAAATTATAAAAAATGCACATTATGCATAAGTTATATGTGACATGTACATTTTTTGCACCTTCATATGATTGTACATGCATTCATTGACATTTTTCGGGTAAAATTGAGTTATTAAATGTGATTAAATTGTGATTTGGCAATTTTAGAATATTTAGGATATTTTAGAATTTTTGGTGAATTTTAGAAAATATTAAAATTTGGACCAATTATGGTGTGACACGTGGCAACATATGTATATGACAAATGGCTTGTCTATGTGGTGACATGTGGTAGATTTAATTGGATGACAAATGTAATAATGCAAAGTGGACACGTAGCAAGTGTTTTAGAAAAGGAAATTAGCTATATCTTTCTTTCCTTCGTTTGTTGTTTTCTTCACCGAAAGAACACTGTGTTTTATAACTGTTTTCCTTGCACACCCCCGAAATTTGGTCTGTAATATCACTGCTGGAAATTTTGCTGGAATTTGAATTGAACCAAGTAGGTGATTTTGATGATGTTTTAGTGGTATTTTGATAATGCATGCATTGGATTGAGATACTTTGTTTTGTTTTGGAGAAAATTTGTATGTTGGATTCACTGTTGACATGCGTGAATCTGTAGAGTTGTTTAAATATGCTGGAAATTTTGTTGAACCATGGTTTTGATGATGGCTAGTGTTAGAGATGATTATATGCATGTGAAGGTATAACAGTTTCCTAAATGACACAGATGAGGATTTGAAATTGTGAATGTAGGAAAAATGTTGAAAATTTAAAGTTGCGTGTATGATGATCAGATTTTGATGTTTAATGTGAATCTTGGATTTTTTTGAATTTTGTGAGTATTGATGAGCTAAAAATGAGTTAGAGAAATTGTTTGCAAGTTATTGGAGTTAATGGATGTGAGATTGAGTTTCTAAAAAAATTACAGTAGAGAGAGGAAGAACGATGGGCGTTTTGGATTTGTGATTTTTTTAAGTGTAAAATTGAATTTGATTTGTGTAGAGTTTGTATTTGGAGTTAGAAATGTGGAATAGATGAATTAGGAATGTGTTTTGTTAGAAAAATAAGAAAAATGGAAGGAGAAGAAGAAGAAGAAAAGCACCGTCATGCTTTTGCGCGACGGTGATCTCTCAGAAAACATTCAGTAAAGTCGCTATCGTGCTTTTGCACGATGGTGACTTCGCTGAGTGAGTGAAAGTCACTATCATGCTTTTGCACGACGACGACCTTCACTGGATGAGTGAAAGTCACTATCATGCTTTAATTGAATTTTTCTGAAGACATTTTTTTGAACATCCTCCAATCTTTTTGTTATAACTTCTTCATTCGATATCCAAATGACTTGGTTCTTAAACTAATAGCTTCATAGCTTTCTGAAATGGATTGATTGATGAATTTAAGGTGAAATGTGACTGTGCTAAATTATGATAATTAGAATGATTTTTACTGAACATACTTTGGTAATTGGACTATATCTTGATCTGTGGACCTCAAAATGAGATGATTATTAATTGTGATTATACTAGAGACATAAGGATACAAGTTGTATGGAGAGATTAAATTCTAATTCGGCCTCTAAGAATTTCAAAATCTGATTGGAAGTTGAAATAAGAATTTTGCTGAAGCTTTAGAATAGTACAAGTATATTAAGTATAACTTTCAGTACACTAAACCAAATTAGATGAACTTGGCATCATTGCAAACTTAAGACATTGGAGAAAAATTTTCTAGAATGAAGTGTTGCCTAATTTTTTCATTTACCCTATCAGATTAATTATGCAAATTTGACCTAAAATCATGTTGTTAGAAAAATCTGAAGTGGTCAATTAGGTTATGAAATTGATTTCACATTATTTTATTTAGTCCAAATTATAAGTACAAATGAGTTTAATGAGGACTTTGATATCTGATT
>JANZXV010232126.1:0-15899 GCA_027576455.1 Erythroxylum roigii | reverse complement strand
ATTGATCATGAACACTAATAACAGAACATACACATATATACACATTCATCATCAACTTCCTACACATATTCAACTTCATTTTTACTTTCATTTTACTTCTAACTATCACCTTGATCCTTCCCATTTCAAGACACCATATTACTCCATTTCTTTATCTCTAGGATCATTTTATTTCATCACAAAAACACCTAAAGAGATTCACATTAATTCATCAAGAAAATAGAACAAAAACCCATTTATGTATCTAGTTTTTCTGCACTTTTTCCCAGTATTCAATTTTAGGTCAAAATTCTAAACTCTTAAAGACAGAATTTGAATTCGGTGTCTTCATGTAAAATGTATCCATATGTCTCTAGTTTAATTCAAATAAAAAAGCATCTCATTTGGATAACTACAAAACAAGTCATGGCCAAAACACAGAAGTATATTTAGTGGAAAAAGTCACAACTAATATTTCTCCAGCACACTTTAAACACCATTCACTCACTTAATCCAAAGTTATATCGTTTCGTAATCTATTACCCATCAAAAAACAAAAGCAAGACATGAATCTATCCCCATTTCTCATCCACGTTTTATCATGAACCCATCCTCATTTTATGAACATTTAACTATTAACTATCATCAAAATATGTTTCATTCATCAATTCAAGAAGAGTAATGCTTATACTTACTTGTATATCCATGGCTTCTTTAAGATTCTCCAAGAACCCTAGCCTCCAAGCATCATAAGATTATCAAATTTTTGGGTGGAATAGGTTAGGTTCCTTTAGAAACAAGAAGAAGATAACAAAGTATTTAAGTGGATAGTGATGGAAGAAGGCAAGGTTCAACTTTAAGGCATGGATAAGTGAGTGTCGTTATTAAGGAGAGGAAGATGAGGAAAATGAAGAAGATGGAGATAAGAGAAGCATTGTCGTATTTAGCAAGTGAAAGACCCAAAACATGGTCTTTCACTTAATAAATTCATGAATTAACATGTGTTGTGGCAAGTGACATGTCACTTTCCCATAGTTCCATTTGGTCCACTTTAATAACTAGTCCAATTTGTCCCAATTTCTACACAAATTGTCTCCCAATTTTCAATGACATAAGTCATTAAATCTTAATGTCAAATATTAAAAAATCTACTGCCATTTGACATTTATTTCTATCACTATTCATCAATTGTTCTGCCACTTGATATTTTTCCTAGTCCGAAAATACCCAAAATTTCATAATTTTTTGAAATTTCACCAAAAATTCTAATTCACTACTTATACATTTCCACTCAACTTTTAAGACACAAAAGCATAATTTGCATCATGTTCACATTAAAACAACCGTTTATACCCAAAAAAATGTCAATTGAGTGCATGAACAATTATTTTAATGTGTGCAATAATCAAATTCACATGTTTGTATGCTGACATTATGTGTGAGCATGAAATGCATTTTTCTAAATCTCTCTTTAATCTCACATATATCGAATTTTAGGGTTTTAATCCTAAATATGAGAACGGGATGTTATATTTCTCCCTTCCTTAATAAATTTCGTCCTCGAAATTCTTATCTGATTGATCAGAAAGGTAGGAGAATTGTTTCCTCAATTACTTCTTCGTTTTCCATTTAACTTCACCACTTGAATAATTTCTTCCAATTGACTATAGTCAATGAAATCAGTCAATCCTATACTCATTTCTTCCAATATCACCCTATCTTAACTATTTCCTCATTATATTTTAGATCACTTTCAATTCCACTTTCGGTATCAATAACACATATATCGGACCATAACGATATTTCCTAAACACATCCATGTATTACTGTGTGAATCTGAAACATCTTTTATTGGTAACATTAACTCATATGTCCATGGTCCTATTCTTATAATAATTTCATGTAGACCAATATAATTCGAGCTTAGTTGATCATTTTTTGTAACCAGAGCACACCTTGGCAAGGTAATACTCTCAAAGACATTCCATCTTTCGCTTGATACTTCACATCTCTTTAGTATTAACACATCTGATGTCTATCTTATTATGTTGCATAACCTCGATTTTGATCCACCAATTTCATTTATCTTACTTGAATCATTTAGTTTCTGACACAAGTCAATTTCACTAATCAACAATATCTCAAATCGATTATGGCCTTTATCCATTTTTAGGCCCTCATTATTTCACTGTAAGGGCGAACGACTCTTTTTGTCGTTTAATGCCTCATACAATATTCTAAAGATATCACTTATAAATGTACATTGATCTTATGTTCCTATGAACTCTAAAATATAAGCTTCAAGTGTATCTCCAACTGTTAGGACTGTTGGTAATTCAAACATTCAATCACTTGTTTCTACATCCTTAGCAGTTAAATACTATTATGGCGTATTCCTACAAGGATGTCTAGCTTAGGTTGTTACTTGCTTTCTCTAGTAGTCTCTTTGCTCAATCATTTTTATTGGGTACACATCCTTCTTATTTCAATCACACGGTAACATTTTTCTTATTCAGACTCAAATTTCATATTCAGTTTCAATTCCTTAATAAAATCTACAAATTCTGGATCGCCAATTTGGGCTTTGCTAATCTTTCCACATGAGACTAATCTTAAACTTCAATGTAACTAATAATACTTCATTTTGCCCTACATTCAACTCGACATTCTATGCTCTTTATTACACTAGGTTTTTGTAACCTCAATATCTGAATTTGTGCTACACCATTATGGAATTTTATGTTCAATACATCAGATACAACACTAGCTTTACTAGGAAATACCCATTTGTACATTAAAATCTTCCAGTAACTCTATCCATTGTCTCAATCTCATTTTCAATTCTTCCAAACTTAATAATTACCTGAAACTTTAACGATCTCTATAAATTTCAAAATGTTTATGTATATATAATGTCTCCAAACTTTCAAGCAATCACCATTGTAACAATTTTCAATTTATATATCAAATAATCAACTCATAAGACTTTAATATTTATTTGTCTCCATGCATATGAAATCACTTTATTACGCTGCATTGGATTTTATCCTAATCTCTTATAGAAACATCATTGTATACTACAAAATCTCCAAATCCAAATGATATAATTATCATTGATGTTATACTTCTTCAAAATTCTCTTTACACTCATCAGTCATACGATTTACACATTTTTCCTCATACATTATTTTTTCAAAGGGCTAAGATCAGTAAAAAAAATCTCTTATATATTTCTTGGAGTTTCTCACTTCCTCATTACCTCTACTTTCTTTGGGTCTCCTAATATGCCATGTTCAGATACTATATGACCCAACATTTTATTTAATCAAGCTAAGATTCACTCTTATTGAACATTTGAATACATTCAATATATCATCTATGATCATAGCCACTAACTGATCCAACTTTGTTTGGATCGTTTTAATCTTTAATACTATAATATTGTCAGGGAATTTGTTAACTCCAACAGATATAACCCAAAATTCCTTGTGCCCACGATTTATTCTCATAATTCTTTAAGTATCTAATTCCTCAACGAGGTAATATTATCTCATGTTATTTTTGGTTTCCCAATTAACTTATTTTCTCAAATCATTTTCTCCATTTATTTTATTTCCTCTTATTTCTCATTGACTTGTTCTAATGTCTACTCATTCATACTAGTTTCTCCACATAATTTGATTTATTTGCAATCTTTACTTCTTGAGTTGGTAACACATTCCTCAGATCTAATTTGTAATATAGTGTGGACCTTAGTTCCTTTAGCAATAGTAGTAGTATTATCTCCAATTCAAGTATCCAATAACATGGTTGGATACTTTATATTGGATATAACCCATGCACTCTCAATAATGCATTCATTTTTCTCACAACTAAGTCTCATATCTATCTAACTCCAATATTCACCTTTGATTCATTGCATATTCATTTCTGATTTGTTCCTTCATTAATCATTCTTAAATTGAATCATCTGGTTTACTGAACCTATCTCAGTGAAATTCTTTTTCGAAAGAAGATTTCTTACTACTATCATCAATACTGTTCATGTAATCCTTATCAATCGACTGTTTTCATCATTGCTTATTAGCCATTCTTAGTACCTCAAAAAGATCAATGTCAACTATTCATAATATCTCAATAAGATCAATTTATGCCATAACTTATATGATCAAAACATCCTTTATAATAAGGCTCAGTGAGGCATTATGCAATTTCGTTTACTCTAATACCTTGGTATATATCATCAAAATTATTACATCTTATCTAGAGATGTATTCATGATAATTCACCAATTAATAACATTCGCTAATGATACCTAGATTCCAATTGATTCTAGACAGCATTTCTAGTTTCATGCCTGCCACGATCGGGGTAGACCTTTTGTTTGATCGTGACAGAACCAAATAATCTTAGCCATGATTATGGGAACTATACCACGTTCGTATCCTGATTCTATTTCCTCGAATTCATTATATATAATAATGTCATTAACAATCTCAATTCCTATCCAATTGATCACTATAAGCACTTTCACATCTTACTCTTATTCATCTTAGACTTTAAACTATAGGAATTATGACTAGCAATTATTCACTAATTCATAGATTGCTTCCTATACCATCTCCCCACATGTAATACATATACGCTCAATATTCTCACTTGTCATCGTGATCCCACTATTAGATATGTATTTACAAGAACAAATCAACTTAACTTGGATAACTTTTTCATATATCGTTATCATCATCTCTCCTTCCAATTACCATATATCATTATACATACATATGTTCGCAATCAATTTGGAATCATAGATACATAATCATCCTAAAATTCTCAATTCTGTAGACATATTTGTACACTTAATTATAAACCCTTATCACGATAATTCAAACAGCCATTCTCAACCCCATTCTTAACCTCTCAGGATCATAGAAAATTCTATTTTCATCCAACTTTATTTATACACTTTAAATCTCGTCATTTCTACCTTATCTCTATTTTCCTCTATCAATTCACAACAATACCTTCACATCTTTATCACATTCGGGAATATATCACTATAGTACAATATTGGTGTCATATTCAATAATACATCCTCCAATACAAATACATTGAATCATTATCTGTCACATCAATCCATATACTATTTGTCATTTCTATATATCCACAATTTTTCATTTTCTCACTTTTTAACAGATCATCATTCTTCTCACTATTTTTATCAGCTCAAACTCTTAACAAATGCTCATGCGTGTAACTCATACACATGCGACTCAAACTAGGGATCAGTTGCCACTACATGTTAAAATATGTCTAAAATGCCTATAACTTGACACATATTTCAAAAAACTCCCATGTAAGATACTAAATCTGGGCTCTGATACCAAATTGTAGCATCCCACCCTCATAAGACACGTACCCCACATCCTGAGTGATGTCCGAGTGCGAATCCCACCAGGGCATGCTGCTAGGATAGACAAACACTCGAAAATCGGTACAATTTTTTTTCAAACAACACATATATGCGAAAATCAATAATCAAGTCGGCCCATTTTATTCATAAACATTTTTAAACACATGGTAATATCCAGTACACAACTCATCAAAATTTCACTAATCACTTAGGCCCAAATTCAAATACAAAACATTTTCAATTTCAAAAGTTATTACATACTGAACTATTCAAATACATATGATACAAAAATTTGCGGAATATACAATTCAGTACAAAAATAATGAAATATGACGCAGACGCAAACTAATCCCGATCTCTATCTTTTACTTAAATGCAGTATGTCTACTTCCGTTTGTCCAACAGGGTAGCTCTTCTGAACTTGAAAAATAATTGTAAATTTTGGGTGAGTTTTACGAACTCAGTGAGTCACCATCATCGATGGCTCACTCAGTCACATAACACATACAATCCACATCATTTCAACAATAATCATATTAAATCACATACACTTGATCCGTAGTTTCACATTTTACATTCAACACATTATAATCATTCATTTCATGCATATGCTATGCACATGAGACTCACTTTTCATTTGTCACTTTATTGTGACCAAGTGCCTAACTGTCCCGTATCCATTGTGGATACCAGGCTCATTAATAACTGTCTCGTATCTATTGTAGATACCGGGCTCATTGATAACTGTCTCACATCCGTTGGAGATACCGGGCTCACTTTACATAGTAAGCTTTTGGTTTTTATACACTTTCTGAGCTCTAAGCTCTTTTTCACAATATGAGCTTTAAGCTCTTTTTCGGTGGCTACTCTAGTCATAACTACCTTTATCTTTCATGCATTCATGACATGGAATGCATCAGTCACATTTGCATATTCTCATTCAATCACATTCGCATATCCTCGGACCTTACTCCAGCATTCAACATTAAAGTTGAGAATCACATTTTTATTCATATGCAAATGCAAATTCAAAACACATTTATCATCCGACCATGGTTCGACATTTAACAATCAAATTATGTACACTTATTTCAATCAAATTCACATATAGCACTTCAATATCTCATTCATATTTCACAATCATCGGACCTTCATTATCTAGAATTCAACAATCAAATCACATTCATAATCATTCAATACATAATATAAAAAAACAAGCAATAAAGTAAGATCATCTAGGTCTACTCATAGTACGCTCCAGATTAGCATTAGCTTCCATCATCCGAAAACGTTCGGATGCGGACGTTCTATCCTATATCATTATTATGCAAAACACATATTGTACACACATTATTAATTGCAAAATCACATAAACATTTAGTTTTACATATATGTATATGTGTAATGTATAATGCATGCTCAATGACAATCCCAGGTATATTTTCTAAATTCACATCTTATGCTCATTCCCATTTCATAATTCATATTTGTCTAATTGAACGTAGATTTACACTTCATTTGTACATGAACATTCTAAATTCACCATCCAATCTTTACCCTTTATAAGTGTCTAGCTTATTCTTAAGCTTACACCTTAGGAACACTTAGTTCTTCTAATGTCATAATCTAATTTCTCGTCATTTCTTTTCTAACATTCCATGCTCTTATAATACTCAATTCTTATTCACATTTATTTAATACATATTACTCAACTTCTTTGAATCATAGCTACAATCATACGAACATCTTCATTCCCATTATACTCATGCCTTGGGGGTCCTTTGATATTATCCCTTCATTCACTAAGTTATAACCTTCATTTTTACTTCAAACATATCATACATTAGCCACATAAACCAAAGATCATTCTAGGTTCAATTTAAGGTCCATTTAAGCCTCAATTAGGGTCACTTGACCCATGAATGTCCGTTAGGTGGACATCCATGTTTGTTAAACAGACTTTTACGGGTCACTTATAGAAACCTAAAAATTGGATCATCTAAATGTCAAAATCTCTTCCCGATGTCTTCATAGAATTTTTAGATCTCGAAGTCCTCTTTAAAGCGATACCTAAATGAAATCAATCTAAGTTTTATAGAAAAAGTTATGCCTCTTGAACCAAAGTATGTCCAATTGCATCATAATTTCTAGATTTTTACCTCTTTACTTACTACATTCACTACCTTAAGCTTATCTATCATTTCTAATTCAATTTCTCTTTATTTCCCCATCATTATAACTCCATTTCAACTCAATATCATCCATAAACAAATTAGAGTCCATGATTGATCATGAACACTAATAACAGAACATACACATATATACACATTCATCATCAACTTCCTACACATATTCAACTTCCATTTCTACTTTCATTTCACTTCTAACTATCACCTTGATCCTTTCCATTTCAAGACACCACATTACTCCATTTCTTTAGCTCTAGAATCCCTTTATTTCATCACAAAAACATCCAAAGAGATTCACATTAATTCATCAAGAAAACATAACAAAAACCCATTTATGTATCCAGTTTTTTTGCACTTTTTCCTAGTATTCAATTTCAGGTCAAAATTCTAAACTCTTAAAGATAGAATTTGAGTTCGGTGTCTTCATACAGAATGTATCCATATGTCTCTAGTTTAATCCAAATCAAAAATTATCTCATTTGGATAACTAGAGAACAAGTTATGGCTAAAACACATAAGTATATTTAGTGGAAAAAGTCACAGCTAATATTTCTCCAGCACACTTTAAACACCATTCACTCACTCAATCCAACATTATATCATTTCGTAATCTATTATCCATCAAAACACAAAAGCAGGACATGAATCTATCCCCATTTCTCATCCACGTTTTATCATGAACCCATCTTCATTTTTTGAACATTTAACTCTTAACTATCTCAAAAACATGTTTCATTTATCAATTCAAGAAGAGTGATGCTTATACTTACTTGTTTATCCATGGCTTCTTCAAGAGTCTCCAAGAACCATAGCCTCCAAGCATCATACAATTATCAAGTTTTTGGGTGGAATAGGTTAGGTTCCTTGAGAAATAAGAAGATAGCAAAGTATTTAAGTGAATAGTGATGGAAGAAGGCAAGGTTCAACTTTGAGGCATGGATAAGTGAGTGTCGTTATTAAGGAGAGGAAGATGAAGAAAATGAAGATGGAGATAAGAGAAGCATTGTCGTATTTAGTCTACTTTCACTTAATAAATTTGTGAATTAACATGTGGTGTGGCAAGTGACATGTCTCTTTCCTATGGTTCCATTTGGTCTACTTTAATGACTAGTCCAATTTGTCCTAATTTTTACTCCAATTGTCTCCCAATTTTCAATGACATAAGTCATTAAATCTTAATGTCACATATTAAAAATTCTACTGCCATTTGACATTTATTTCTATCACTATTCACCATTTGTTCTGTCACTTGGCATTTATCCTAGCCCAAAATATCCCTAATTTCCAGAAAAATTCTCATATTTCACCAAAATTTCTAATTCACTATATATACACTCCAACTCAATTTTTAACACATATAAATCACAATTCCAAATCTAATCACATTTATAGATCAAGGCATACAAGTAGATCCGAAGAATATAGAGGCAGTAATGAATTGTATCCGAAGAATATAGAGGCAGTAATGAATTGTATCCGAAGAATATGAATTACATAACTCACATTTATAGATCAAGGCACACTTGCTTTCCAGGGAAAGCAAATGTGGTGACTGATGGTTTAAGCAGAAAGTCTAATACCAGTGCAGCTCAGATATAGTTATCGAGGTTACCCAGCTTGATTCATTTGAGAGCTCTAAATGTGGAGTTGAATCTAGAGCAAGATGAGGCACTGATTGCTACTTTGAAGCTAAGACCAATGTTACGTGATAGAATCAGAAAAGTCCAGGGGAAAGATCTTGATATGAGAAAGCTTATGGAGAAAGTGAAGGTGAATCTAGATTCTAAGTTTAAATTGAGAGATGAGACATTGTGGTTGTAACAGAGACTATGTGTGCCGAATATGGAGAATCTAAGGAAGGAAATTCTTGAGGAAGCTCATATGGCCGCCTATGCTATGCATCCTAGTACTACCAAGATATATAACACGCTGAAGTAGCATTTTTGGTGGCCAGGAATGAAGAAACAAGTGGTGGAGTATGTATCTAAGTGTATGACATGCCATAAAGTTAAAGCTGAGTACCAGGCTTCGGTAGAGAAGCTACATTCGTTGCCCATTTTGGAGTGGAAATGGGAACGGATTACTATGGATTTTATTATGGGATTGCCTAAGACTTTGAGGTATAATGATGGGATATGGGTCATGGTGGACCAGTTGACTAAGTCGGCCCACTTCTTACCAGTGAGAGAGAATAGCTCACTAAATCAGTTGGCCCGGAGATATGTGAATGAGGTGGTGAGACTGCATGGGGTTCCAATGTCCATTGTATTGGAAAGGGATCCCAGATTTACTGCGAGGTTTTGGAGGAGCTTGCAATATACTATGGGTACTAAGTTGAATTTCAATATAACATGTCATCCTTAGATAGATGGACAGAGTGAGAGGACAATCAAGACTATTGAGGATATGCTCAGAGCTTGTGTATTAGAGTTTCGAGGAGCTTGGGATTAGTATACGGCACTGATAGAATTTTCCTACAATAACCATTATCATAGTAGTTCACTATATGGTAGAAAATGTCGATCGCCATTATATTGGGATGAGGAAGGCTTGAGAATGGTTGAAGGCCCAGAGTTGATACAAGACACAGTAAATAAGGTGAAATTGATTCGAAGCCGAATTAAAGTGGCTCAGGATAGACAGAAGAGTTATATGGATCAACACATAAGGCATATGGAGTATAGTGTGGTAGACAGAGTATTCCTGAGAGTGTCACTATGGAGAGAGTATTGAGATTCGGTAAGAAGGGCAAGTTGAGCCCTAAGTACATTGGTCCTTATGAAATCCTTGAGAGGATAAGACCTTTGGCATATAAGTTGGCTTTACCAAATGAGATGTCTCAATTGCATAATGTGTTTCATGTAAGTATGCTCCGAAGATACCGATCGAATTCGATACATGTGATACCGGCTCAAGAGATTGAGGTTGCTAATAACTTAAGCCATATTTAGGAGCCAATCAAGAATGTGGGATCTAGGATCAAGCAGTTGAGGAACAGAGTCATTCCATTGGTGAAAGTCCTTTGGAGGAATCACTCAACTGAGGAAGCCACTTGGGAAACTGAGGAGCATATGAGGAGACAATATCCCCACCTGTTTGAATAATCAGGTAAGAATTTTCAGAACAAAATTTCTTTTAAGGAGGGGAGAGTTATAACATCCCATTACTTGAGGGGAGGTTAAAATAGTATATAGGAAAGAATACCGAGAGATTAGAAATGTATTGCATGCTCATTCATCATATGATATATACTTATATGTGAATATTGAATTTCTGCATATGAAAATAATTGTACATGCATTCATAGATAATTCCGAGTATAATTGTTTACAAATGTGGTTTTTATTTATGGAAAACTTATTTGGAGAGTGTATTTAGTGATTTAAAATTTCTGGTGAATTTTAGAAAGAATTCCCGAAATTGTTGAAAATTATTGTACTAGGAAAAATGCCAATTCCCAAGCAAATTGATATATGGAAAATGGAGATAGGAAACCAGATGATATTGCAGAATTGTTAAAAATGACTTTGAAAATTTTAGAGATGACTTAGGATTTGAGTGAAGATGATATTGAAGCTTTTAGAGACATATGGAGTAAAGTTGAATTGTGCTAGATCATCTAAGAGATGAATCTCTAAAATCTTCTAGAGTCTGTTGTTAGTTGAGTCCTGTAGCCAACTCCAACTAACAGAAGTTCTAGTGCATTCTTCAATTGCTTCATCTGTGTCTCGGTTGGACACATGTACCTCATCTGCGTCTTGCTTAGACGCATATAGTTTGTCTGCGTCTCAGTTGGACATGTCTACCTCGTCTGTGTCTTGCTTAGACGTGTATTCTTCGTCTAGGTCTTACTTAGACATGTATAGTTCATCTGCATGTTGATATGACACATGTACTTCGTCTGCGTCTTACTTAGAAATGTATACTTCGTTTGTGTCTCGTTATGACACATGTACTTCATCTGCATCTTACTTAGAAGCGTATACTCCGTCTGCGTCTTACTTAGATGTGTATACTTCGTTTGAGACGATCCATCTGTGACTTAAATACTTCGTTTGAGACGATCCATCTATGACTTAAACACTTCATTTGTGACTTAATCACTTTGTTTGATCCACCTTAGGCAGCTCATCTTATTCAGCCTTTGTTAAAGTATCGTCTAGAATTGATGAATTGTGCCACATATATTTATCTGTGCACTTGACAAATTCATCAAAACAGTTCACACACTCCTATTACTATTAATTGATTGTCCTCGAAATCAATAGATGAAGTGAAGTCTTCTTGACTCAATAGACCCATTCCATATTTCTTTTATAATTGAATGACTAAGTTTGTTATGGCATTTATCGAAGATGTAGGCTTCTAAGGGAGGAACGATTCTTAGACGATAGCTAAATCTCAAGACATTATACGCAGCGTTTAAAACTCTTAGACGTTGGCTGAATCACAAGGTGTGGTATCTAGCGTTTAAGACCCTTAGATGGTAGCTGAATCACAACGTGTGATACGTAGCATTTAAGACTCTTAGACTCTAGCTAAATTGCAAGTGTTATACGCAGTGTTTAAAACTCTTACATGCTAGCTGAATCACAAGGTGTGATACGCAGAATTTAAGACTCTTAGACGCTTGCTGAATTGCAAGAGGTTATACGCAGCAATTAAGACTCTTAGGCACTAGTTGAATTGCCAGAGGTCATCCGCAGTGTTTAAGACTCTTAGACGCAACGTTTGAATCACAAAACATCATGCACAACGCTTAAGATTCTTAAAAGCAATGTCTGAATCGCAAAACGTCATACGTAGCATTTACGATTCTTAGACGCTAACTTAAATCGCAAAACGTCATACGCAGTGCTTAAGATCCTCATATGCAAGCTTAAATCGCAAGATGTTATACATAGCCTTTAAGCTTGAATCTCAAGATGTTATACGCGGCGTTTTATAATAAGGTTATAGAAGCATAGTATATACACCAATGTAGGGACTTTTTGACTTAGTCTTTTCTTCAAAACTATCTTCTGCATAGTTTTTCCTTCATGGATTTTTGATACACTGAAACCTACATTAGAGCTATATCTTGCTTTCATCTATCATTTTCTACCCCAATTTCGTTACCACTTCCTTTTGCCTCAAGAAAAACCTAACCTAAACCACCTTCAAGATGATGTTCGTGGGTGCATGAGAGTTAGGGTTTCTTGGTGTTTTTGAAGATTTTGGAGTTTCATCAAGTAAGTATGTTAATTATCCTTATGAGTTGTAGGTATATGAGATAAATCTGGTGAGTTAATTGTCATTGAGCTGAAAAATATTGATTGAAGGAAAGTGGGAGAATCTGTCGGAATTGTATGAACAGTTACAATTCACTGAACATGTTTGGGTATCTTGGTTATATCTTATTTTGTAGTCATCCAAATGAGATGATTTTTAATTTAGAGCAAACTAGCGACATAGGGCTATAAATTACATGAAGAAGTTGATTTTTGATATAGTTGCTGGATGGAAATTAAGTATAGTGTACTATTTTAGTGCGAGAATAGTCCGAAAATGTATGGCGTATAACTTTCGGATTTCTGAACCAAATTGAATGATTTTGGTCTCATTAGAAACTTAAGAGATGGGAGAACAATTTTCTAAAAGAGAGTATAACCAAATTACATCATTTTCATTTTCTAAACGCGAACAGTAGACCCGAAAGTGTGTCTTCGAAAAATCTGAAAGTGAGCCAATGAAAAATGAATTGTGATTTTAATGGTTTTGTGAAACTAATGGATAAATACCCGGGATTGTCATGAATATGCATTGTGCATATTTCATAGACATACATATGCATTTTCAAACACTTATAATTGTGCAATTTGTGATATGTGTATATTGCTTGTTATAGAGGAGCGACTGGAAAGTCAACCTCTAGACGTTGCCGGAACTTTCAGGAATTAGCTTCGGGAGCGACTTGTAAGTAACTTAGACGGTCTCACTGAATTAATTGTTTGATTTATTTTGTTGAATTATTGAATGAATGTGATTTGATTGTGTTGATTCTGGACAATGAAGGTCCGATGACTGTGATATGTGAATGTATTATTGAAGTACTACTTGTATGTGAATGTGACGAACTATATGTTTCATGATACGATTAATTATTACAGATGCATTCTACACATGAATGCATAATCATATAATGAGAGTTGTGACTAAAGTAGCCACTGAAAAAAAAAGAGCTTAAAGCTCATAATGTGAAAAAGAGCCTTAAGCTTAGAAAGTGATTAAGAGCCAAAGGCTCGTATGTAAAGTAAACCATGTATCCCCAATGGATATGGGATAGTTATTAATGACCCCGGTATCAACAATGGATATAGGACAGTTTAGGCACTCAGTCACAATAATGTAATAATTGGAAAAGAATCATATGAGCATTTCATATGCATTCTGTTAAGTATGTTTGATTGATCAAAATGCAAAATTTGCCTATGTTTAAGTGAGAATGTGATATGTGATCAATTATGCAAAAGTGTGAATATATGTTATGTGTAATGATGTGTAGCATGAATTGGGTGAACCATCGATGATGGTTATCTCATTGAGTTCGCAAAACTCTCTAAAATTGCAACGTTGACTTTTCAGGACCGAGAGACAACTCTAGCTACTAAGAGATTCTACAAGCAGTGTAGACTTGTGATTTGGGAAGTGAAGTCATGGCTCAAAGGTCAGTCAGCTGGGTTTTGGACAGATTAGATAGATTTTGTGTATTTCCTCTTTCATGTAGCACTTTTATATTAGGTTTCGATGATGTACATGTAAGAAATGTTGAAAATTTTGGGTTTTAAAATATTGTGAAGTTTTTAGTGACGTTCATATGAGAATAAAATTTTATGATGCCATGTAAAGTGAATGTAGTCATTGAATGTAGGGCACCATTATCGTAGGAAATGTACTGGAATGTCCTCAGGGTATCCCGGTATGTACCCTAGGGTAAGGGGCGCTACATAAAATCCTCAATTGGGTCAGAGTAATACTGTGGCAAACAATATGCAAAACTCACTCACTCTAAGAATGAAGAATAGATGGAGTCTGTTTTGTATAACAACCTTTAAGATCAATCTTGTAATTTTAATTTTGTTGCAAGCTGAATGCTAGTTAGCCTATTGTACTTCATTGTAATGATGAACTAGATTTTGCTAAAGTTAATACAATTTCATTAATTTTTCAAAAAAAAAGTTTGACTTGATTGTAAAGTTTGAGAAACTTTATGATTAAATATGAGATATTTAATAAATAAAGATCAATATAAGATATTGTAAACGATCTAGAAGGGGGGGTTGAATAGATCTTTAAAACTTTTCGAATAATTCTACAATAAAATCAGAAGTTAATTCACACAAAACCAATTTAACTAAAATCAAATGCAAAGAGTAGGGAAGAAGATCAAACACTGTTTTTATAGAGGTTCGGTGCTAAGACCTACGTCTTCTACCTAAGCTCCCACTTAGGATTTGGCAAACCACTGTATTGGACACTTTTTAGTTCAGTGCGAACTTTTACAACTCCACTTGATTTCCGGCTCAAGCTACCTTACAATTGATTTGTTTTTCGGCACAAATCCTACCTCACAAGTGACTAATCACTAATCACTCAAACTAACAAACAATGATGAGATAATAATCTAAGAACAGTGCTCAATAACAGATTTGAAATAGGTAAGAGCAATAGGGAGCAGACAATTGAGAATAATGTGTTGCTTTCACTGTATATGAACGTATGTGTATCTTCACTTGATCTTGATACATATATTTGTAGCCAACTTGGATCAATATGGTCGTTAGAGCATCTACTAGCCGTTGCATATGATTTTGTAGCCGTTGCTTGATTGTTTCTTTCCATATGTGTCTAATTTCCTTCGTCAGATACAATCTGCTTTTCTTATAAGTCGACTTGTCGTGGTTGTAAGTCAACTTGTCACTATCCATAAGTCGACTTGTTTATGATAAGTCGACTTGTGACAACTTTTTCGTAAACTTCTCCGCTCTGAGATAACTCGACTTGTGCAATGTAAGTCGACTTGTGACATGAAGTCTCCATAACTCGACTTGTATCAACTTATAACTCGACTTGTGTCAACGTATTTCATTCAGCCCTTTGATAACTCGACTTGTCGTGAAGTGTAAGTCGACTTGTTGATCTCCAACGTATATATTCAATCAAATCTCTCATAATCTTCAATTTTAATGCCTTAATCTTGATTCCTCAATAATTTATAAGTCTTCTAGATTTCTTTCATTCTAAAAACACCTGCAATAAATTTCTTACCAATTCTATAC
>JANZXV010230682.1:0-15926 GCA_027576455.1 Erythroxylum roigii | reverse complement strand
AGAAAAAAATGCTGGCCAAAACGCAAGAGAAAGTGCAGGCAAAACAAGCCATTGGATGGGCAGCAAGAGACCAGTCTGGCGTCCTCTCTCCACTCAAATTCTCCAGGAGGTTCTTCCTCATAGCTTTTCTCTTGATTCCATTACATTTTTGTGCTATAAATTAGTTTAACAATCTGAGAGCAAATTGAAAAGGAAAGTCCAGTTCCTATCTGGGTTTCTTGAGTTTTCTCTCGCAAGATACCTGTTCCCGTAGAATAATTATCAGAAGTTGTACCTTAGAATGTAGTATGCCACTTGTTAATGTCGGTTATTGCGACTCTATTTGAACAGGGCAACAGGAGAGAAAGATGTGACGTTCAAGGTGTTGTATTGTGGGATATGCCACTCTGACCTCCACATGGTCAAGAACGAATGGGGCACTTCCACTTACCCTCTTGTCCCAGGGTATGCAGCTCTGGTTTCTACAACTAATTTATTCTGAAACGTGATTTAGTTAGTTCTTTATAATATTGATAATATCACAAACATAGTTCGAGTTGATTCATGTCGACTTGAATTGTTACAGACACGAGATTGTGGGAGTAGTTACAGAGGTAGGAAGCAAGGTCGAGAAGTTCAAGGTTGGGGACAGAGTGGGTGTAGGGTGCATGGTCGGATCATGCCACTCCTGCGATAACTGCAAAAATGATCTTGAGAACTACTGTCCGAAAATGATACTCACCTACGGTGCCAAATACTACGACGGAACAACCACATACGGTGGATACTCAGATTTAATGGTTGCTGATGAGCACTTTGTTGTCAGAATTCCAGACAACCTTCCTCTTGATGCCGGTGCTCCTCTGTTGTGCGCTGGAATTACTGTTTATAGCCCCTTGAGATACTATGGTCTTGACAAGCCTGGAATGCATGTTGGTGTTGTCGGTCTTGGTGGGTTGGGTCATGTAGCCGTGAAATTTGCCAAGGCTATCGGTGTCAAGGTTACTGTTATCAGTACTTCTCCGAACAAGAAACAGGAAGCGATTGAACATCTGGCTGCAGACTCATTTTTGGTTAGCAGGGACCAAGATCAGATGCAGGTACTTCTTAACATTCATGTATGATTTGTCTTGGTATTTTGTGTTTGTTAATTGATCTGACACATGTAATGGTGACGGTAGGCTGCACAAGGGACAATGGATGGTATAATTGATACAGTTTCTGCGGTACACCCTCTGTTGCCATTGATCGGTCTATTGAAGTCTCATGGAAAGCTGGTGATGGTGGGTGCACCAGAAAGGCCACTTGAGCTACCAGTTTTCCCTTTGCTCATGGGTATGGTAAAATGTTGATTTGATTTTTCAAATCTGAGAATCTGAGTTGAATACCTAATTTCGAGTTCCTGACAATTATTGTCTGAAATGTTGCAGGAAGGAAGGTAGTGGGAGGTAGCTGCATTGGAGGAATGAAAGAGACGCAAGAGATGGTTGATTTTGCAGCAAAACATAACATAGTAGCAGATATTGAGGTTATTCCGATTGATCATGTGAACACCGCCATGGACCGCCTTGTGAAAGCCGACGTTAGATACCGATTTGTCATCGACATTGGCAACACACTGAAATCCAATAACTGAGATTACACTGCAATGCCTCTATTATTTGACTATGAGTCGTACTATTAAGAGGCAATGTTTTGTTTTACTACCCAAATAAGGTTGCTATGCTATATTTTTTCCTTACTGGATCATTTGTACTATTTCTGAATAAAGAAAAGAAAAGATTTAGTTGGAAAGAATACAATGGACAAAATACTTTTTAATGCAAGTATCCGTATTAGGATAGGACATAGTTTTTAATATATAACACGGTATATCATCAATATCGGGTATGTAATTTTTTAAATAATAAAATATCTTTAAATGTAATGTTATATAACTTTTCACTTTGCATTAATTTTGTCTTCAAAAATAATAATAATATAAATGGTAAATAACAATGTTTTTATTTGTATTAATATTACTTTTTATTTATTATACATATAAATAATAACGATAATTAATATAATAATACAATTCATTTAATTATTATATAGATATAAAATTAAGAATAATGTGAAGTACTTTAAATGTTATAATTTATATCATATAATAAAGAATAATTATATTAAAATATTATATAATATGAATAATATTAGTTTATAATTTTATAAGCATTATGACAAGAGTTTGTATCAAATAACAGAACACAGCTAATTAAAATTGCTTCATGTCAAAAGACACATAACACTAATTTAAACTATAGAATACTTGTTGAGAATTATAATAAGTTCAGGGCGTCTGTTTATGATAACCCATTTGCTTGTTAGATAACCCTAATTCCCTTCGTATGAAACCGTATCGATTCAAAAACTTATGTTTCTTCCCTTTTCCCTTGTTTTTTACTTAATATGGTCATCATGCCAACTTACATACATAAGGTGCACGAAAGCAGCATGACCCATCACTAGTACAAATGCCTTTTGAATTATATATTAATTAATGTAGCTTGTTGTTTTTAGTGATATAGAAAATTCAGATCCAGAGCAAAACACCCCCTCTTCGTTATTACTAAATCTCATTTGGTAATAATGAGATTCACTAAAAAAAATTTCAATAATTTTTAAAAGGTAATTAGTTTCGTTTACTTTAGTTTAGAGAATTAGATATTTGGATGATTTTATTTAATATAAGAAATTTATTGATGGAGACAAAAATTCAGTAACAAAGCAAAACTTAATTAGCACATTTTATAATTTCAAAGGCTTTAGGACAAGTTATTGACATATCTTGATATTATATACCATTTTTCAATTATTTTAATTCCGTATGATGGTCGAGTAATCAAAGTAAGTGCATGATATATTGAGGAGATTCCATGAGCAGAAGAATCAGTAAAAACCAGTAAATTGATGGCAAGCGACGAAGAGCAAGGAATTTTTCTTCTAAAGTAAGCAATATCAGAATAACAAATCTGCAAGTTTTCTAGCTAGATTGAGAATGGGATTTGGGACTGATTATCTTATATCTGCAGTAGGAAGGCCAAGAATAGGATGAAAAAGAAAACGTAAGAAATCTGTCTATTTATATTCCTCCACTGGGCACGCATTCAACAGTACTGAAATTCTCGACTTTCCAAGATGAAAAAGGAAAGATAAATAAACCTACTTCCAAAGTTCTCTCAAGTAGCGGCTAAGCTTCTCAAATCCTCTCAAGCGGCGGCGAGCGGCAAAGATGGATTAGGGATTTAGTAAGGATTCAGCAACGACAGGGACAAAAATGAAACCAACAGATTGAGAAATGACAAAAAAGCAAAATAAAGCAAGCACCTGAAATGAAGCGAGTGAAGATGGGTTAGCTGCGTCCTTGAGAAGTCGGTCACCACTTTTTCCCTTGTAAAGATCGGCTTGCAAAACAACTGTGGAAGGTTTGTGATAAACGTAAACGTCAGATACATTATAAACGTAAATGACGGAAAATAGTCTACCCGAAAAAGCTAAAATGAGGGGCTTTTTTTAAAAGCTCCAAATTTGAGCTTCTTAAAAAGCTGTATTTTAGCTTCTAAAAAATCCATTTTCTATTAAACAAGTGCTTTTAGATTTTACGGCCAAACACTTATTTTTTTTTAAAATAGCTTTTGCGGTGAAAAAAGTACTTTTTCACTGTCCAAAAGCTCAACCAAACGGGTGGTAAAGTAGCCTAGATAAATTACACTAAGAATCTTTGACTATTTAAAACATATATAATTCCTAGTTCACCTAAATAATTTCTCTAACACCTTAAAGAATATGCATTACGAATATCTAATTAAAAATAAGCACAAAATAAATTTCATAATCAATAAATAATCTAAACTGTATTAAAATAATAAAGTAAGGAGTGCAATATAGAAAAAGAAAAAAAAGTACACTAGGCTATATAGTATATGGTTGGGGAGGGCTTATGGGTTGGATTTCACCTCTAAGAACAACAAAGAAAACTAAAATTTTAGATAAAACTAGTAGATAACACAGTTTAAAATGGCAAAAAAGGGTCAGGTAGCCCTTATATAGTGCAATATATAGTCATTACACGAGACTGAGTACGTATTATGTACTATAGGAACACGAAAATGTGTAGATAGACAAGGGGGCCTATTATTTGAATTAAATACAAAGGACTAAATAGAAAAGGAAGGGTAGGAAAATAGATCTTACACACCACCATATAGGTATTATATGCTTCTTTTTAACTCCTATATGTGGCGTAAATCATATGGTTGTATATACTTACTATGATGTTATATTCTCAATATAGGTTGGTAAACCTACCATGTATGGGGTCACATTGAAAAGTGGCTCATTGCATAACATTTTGGTCCTTCTTATAGGTTAAATGTAATAAACCGTTCCTATATTAAGAGTTAGAATCAAAAAATATGGTACATGTGAGATCAATGAGAGATGAAGAAAAAATTGTATTTTCATGCTCATGCATATTGTTAGCATACATACATGAATCTAATTTTTGAACACATTAAAATGACTGTTTATGCATTCATTGACAATTACCGGGTATAATTGATTTATATATGTGACATGTGCTTCTTATTGAGAATTGTGGTTTTTTTTATATGTTAAAAATTGATTTGGAGAGTGTATATTTTGATTTAGAATTTTCAGTGAATTTTTGAAAAAATTTCTGAAAATTTGGGTAATTTTTGGACTAGGAAAAATGCCAAGTGGAAAGACAATTGTTAAATGGTAGTAAAGATTACTGTCCAATGGCAATGGAAATTTTGATAAATGACTTTACGATTTATCGAAAAGTGCCATTGAAAATTGCGAGACAATTAGAGTAGAAATTGAAGTTGATTAGACTAGTTAAATGAAAGAACCTAGTCTAATGCTAAACCATGTCTTAAGTTATTAATTTTAACTGAAACACCCCCTCGGTTTGTTCTTTCACGATGCTTCTCACTTAAAAGGGCTATTGGTGTTTTATTTTGGTTTCCTCTTTCATTTTCGTAGCTTCTCTTCTTCCTCTTCTTCATGAGTTTTAATCCTTCAAATCTCAATTCACGTTGAACCTAGCCCACTCATCTTCCAATTGCTACTTTTTCACCTTACTCTCTCTTTCATTCTCACAAAAAACCCAAACCTTCTAACCTTCAAGATGATGACTGTGGGTTGTATGTGAAGCTAGGGTTGAGTGAGATTTTAAAGATTTTGGAGCTAAATCAAGTAAGTAGATTGTTAATCTTCATGGGTATTGCACGATCGCGATATGCGATCATTAAGTGGGAGAGTCGCGATCGTGCTTGCGATCTTCTTCTTCTTCCTCCGAACATCTCTTTCAACTTTTTTTTTCCAAATTTTCTCACTTCAGTCTTATTCAATGAACACATATATCATCTAACCCAACTCTTTTACTTCCATTTCAGATCATCATAACTCACACAAATCAAAAATCAAGATTCAAAATAATTATCTCAAAACGCATCATACTTTTCTCGCAAATGCCATACCCATTTGCATGTTTTCATTTTTTTCCATCTTACATCATCTGATGCATTTTTACACTTCTTCTACACCATTTCTAACTCCCATTCCAAGTCCACTTACTCTAATAACAACATAAGATTCAAGATTAAAACATGAACATTCAAAACACACTTATGGAGATCGACTATTCATCAATTTTCTGCATGTCTTTTATTATCCAATAGCAACCTCATTTCATAATATAATTTCATTCTTTCCATTAACTCTAAAACATCTCAAATGCAAGATCAAATGCAACAGCTAAAAACAGAACATTCTCATGGTTTTTTCATCACTTACTTGTTTCCAACAAAAACTCCAACAGTAAAAGCAGATGAGGCTTTCAGTGAATGGAGCAAACCGAGATAACTAGTGTTAAACAATATATATGGGCTGGTCAGTGATGTATAAGCAAAGAGAGTTTGGTTTGGTGTTGATGCTTGTAGTTTTCTTCACCGAGAATGAGTTACATAAAATGTTTTCCTTACAAAACAAGATGACTATGTGGGTTGAGGAGATCTTGCCACATGTCACCCTGCATGTTTGTCAGAATGTAATCAGCCCACTATTTCAATATATTTTTTCTAGTTTAACATACCCAAAATTTCAGAAATTTTCTAAAATTCACCAAAAATTATGAAATAATACCAATAGTCTCTGAATAAATTTTTAACAATTTATTCGTATTTTATAAATCCATTTTACCTAGAATATGTAAATGAAAACTTGTACAATATATTTGTATGTGTCAAAAATACATATGCACTTATTAGCGAAAACTCAATTATGCAAAGCATAAAGTGCACTGAATTCCTCAATTTGCATAGGTTTTGGGGTGGTAATGTATAGACTTAAGGTAGAAATCCAAAGGTGTGGGTGAGGTGTGGATTTCGGTAATGAAAGGGAGAAGGAGAGAGTATACAGCAGAAACATAACAAAAGAAGCTGAACTTGTTGGTCACATGGTGTAGGATGAGTGTTTTTTCTTTAAAGACACTTGTCATGTATTTAAGCAAGATACATATCCTCCTTCTTGGCTGCCAAATGTCACTAAATTCCTAAGCCATTTGTCACTTAATTCTCCAAGCCATTTGTCACTTATTTTATAAGCTTAGTCATCCTAAATTTCCACACGTCAACTTGTCTTAGCACTTGAAATTTTTCCTAGTATAAATGTACATTTTAATCCATCAATCTTCCAATTATGACAAATAAACTCAAAATTCCTAATTGTAATCCATCAATTCCTTTTATTTGTAAATCAAAATACAAGACATTAGAAATGTATAATCATGTCATAATTATTTTTTAACTTTCATACCCCGGAATATGTCAATTGAAAGCACATAATTTTTTTTTTCATTTTTTAAAAACATAATTCATGTGTGCATGCTAATATCATGTATGTGGATGAATTCATAAAATTATCTCCTAAATGTACCAAATTAATTTTATAATGATGTAACTCATGTGGCTCAGTATTCTAGCGGTCTATCAGTATTCTAACGCTTTAACCCTTAGTAGTTTTGGAAACCAACTATCACAGTTCTCCCCTTTTTAAGAAATTTCATCCTCAAAATTCTTACCTGATTGATCAAATAGATGGAGGTGTTGTTTCCTCATGTTCTCTTCAGTCTCCAACATAGCTTCCTCTCTTGAATAATTCCTCCAAAGGACTTTAACTAAAGGAATTACACGATTTCTTAATTATTTAGTATGATATCTAACTGTTTTAGTTGGTTCCTCTACATAACTCAAATTGTTTGCAATCTCAACCTCCTTTGTCAGTAATATATGTGCTGGATTTGACCGAAATCTGCTGAGCATACTAACATGAAATACATTATGAATTTGAGACATTTCTAGTAGTAATGCTAATTTATAAGCCAATGGTCCAACTTTCTCAGTAATCTCATAAGAACCGATATATCTAAGGCTTAACTTTCCCTTTTTTACAGAACCTTAGCACTCCTCACCAGGGCTACACTCTCAAAAAATACCTTGTCTCCCACTTGATACTCCATATCCCTCCTATGTTGATCCGCCTAACTCTTTTGCCTATCTTGAGCCGCCTTAATCCTACGGTGGATCAATTTTACCTTATCAATGGTATCTGGAATCAACTCTGGGCCTTTAACAATCCTTAGGCCTTCTTCATCCCAATATAAAGGTGTTTAACACCTTTTGCCATATAACGCCTCATATGGAGCCATACCAATACTACTATGACATGCTCCTTGAAACTCTAAAACACAAGTCCTAAGCATATCCTCAACAGTCTGAATAGTCCTCTCACTCTGTCCATCTGTCTAAGGATGAAAAGTTGTACTAAAATTTAATTTTGTACCCAATGCTTTCTATAGGCTGCCCCAAATTCTATAAGTAAATATAGGGTCTCGATCTGATACAATAGACACTGAGACCCCATGTAAATTCACTTTCTCATTTACATATCTCCGAGTTAACTATTCTAGTGTGTTATTCTCTCTAATAGGTAAGAAATGAGCCGAATTTGTTAATTTGTCAACAATGACCCATATGACATCATGCTGCCTTGGAGTTCTCGATAAAACCATAATAAAATCCATTATAACCCTCTCCCATTTTCACTCTGAAATAGGTAATGACTGCAATTTCCCAACTAGTGCCCGATGCTCTTCCTTAACTTGTTGGCATGTCAAACACCTGGTAATATACTCAGCCACTTGCTTATTCATCCCTAGCCACCAAAAATGTTGTTTTAGAGTATTGTACATCTTGGTAGTACTAGGATGCATAGCATAGGCTGCTATGTGTGCTTCCTCCAAAATTTCCTTTCTCAAACCATCACCATCTGGTACACATAATCTTTTACTCAACCACATTGTATTATTCTCAACTTAAACTCAAAATTTGGATTCTGATTTCACTTCTCTACAATCTTCTCTACTTCTGGGTGTTTGCTTTGAGCTATTCTAATCCTTTCATGTAATACTGGTCTAAGCTTTAACGTAGCTAATAATGCTTCTTTCTATCCCAAACTTAGCTCAACATTTAGTGCTCTCAGTTGAACTAGATTTGGTAACCTCGATGCTTGAATTTGTGCTACACTGCTATTAGGTTTCCTGCTTAATGCATTAGCTACAACATTAGCCTACCTGGATGATAATCTATTGTGCAATCATAATCCTTAAGCAACTCAATCCACCTCCTTTGTCTCATATTAAGTTCCTTTTGACTCAACAGATATCTCAAAATCCATAAAAATTTGGAATGTTTTGTCTTATAAATAATGTATCTAAATTTTCAAAGTAAGCACTACTGAAGTAAGCTCTAATTCATGAACTGGATAATTGAACTCATAAGGCCTTAACTATCTTGAAGCATAAGCAATCACTCTACCATACTGCATCAAAACACACCCTAACCCCTGGTGTGAAGCATCACTATGTACAATATATCCTCTAGATCCAAATGGAATAGCCAACATCGGTGGCATAGTTAATCGATGTTTTAACTCATTAAAGCTCCTTTGACATTCATCAGTCCATCGAAAAGGGACATTATTCCTCAGAAACTTTGTCAAAGGGTTTGAGATTAATGAGAAGCCCTCAACAATCCTCCTGTAATAACTTGCTAGCCTAAGAAAACTCTGAATCTCTAACACATTTCTCGTTAGCCCCCAAATTTTTTTTCTTTATTCAAGCATGATTTAAATAATTATGAGGTTTTGATAGGTGAATTTTGGGAGTTAATATTATGTTAATGTTAGTAAGATTTTATAACATAGGTTAATTGAATTAAAGTGTTAAAGTGGTAAGAATGAATAAAGGGTATTTTGGTAGTTCACTTAAGTTTAAAAACCATAAGGCATTAAAGGAAGGGTAAGGTGCACTTTTCTCATTCATTAAGGGTAGAATGGGAGGAGGGAAATGTTGTCTTCCTAAAGAAGAGAAAAAACGTGAGTGAAGGAGAAGAAGACAGAAAAAAATAAGAAGAGAAGAAGAAAGGAAGAGAGGTTTCGGTGAAGTAGAGAAAAGAATGGAGTTTTGAACTGGGGTTTCATTTTTCTTAGCTTTCTAGAGGGATTTTGGAGTTGTTCAAGAAGGGAAAAATAGAGAGGAAGATAAGAGCTTCCATTAGAGCCAAGAAACTCATTGTTTGGTGAAGATTCAACGTAAGTTTATGTTTAATCTTTTGAATTTTTGGAAGGGTTTTGGTTCAAAGAGCTTAGGAAATGCATGGGTTTAAGTATTCTAGGATTAATTTCATGCATATGGTTCTTTAGGTTTTCCAATTTGAATTCCTATTGAAAAGGGATTTTTGGCAAATGTTGAAGGGAGGCAAGAGAAGCAAGAGGAGAGGCATCCTTGAGTAAGTTTTCAAGCAAGGAAATTAAGGTGCGTTACACTTTTATAATTAAGTAATAAGCCATTAATGTTTCCTTCCAAAAATGGAAATAAATGATTTTCAACTACTTTATTCATGTGCATTTATTGCTTTTAAATGCTTTAAGAACGTGCTACATGTTTCTATATGAATTGTGTTATTGGTTTATGAAATGAATGATGGAAATGATTTTGAAAGAATATTGGTTTTTGAAACGATATTATGGTTATGAAATCAAGTTTCGAAAACGTGCCATTTTGGGCAATATTTTTACAAGATGTGAAATACATGATTATGTGGGTTTGTGGTGGTCCCCTAAGTTAAGTCAAGTGCACTTTGACAAAAGGTTTCTCCCGCCTACCCACTAGTGGCATGGAGCTCCTTTATGGACTCCCCTAAGTTCACGGCTACGTAAGACCATTAGGTGGGATTGCAATAGCATGTTCTGTTCACAGCTACATATGACCATTATGTGGAATTGTGTAGTACGTTATGTTTTTGGATCCACCCAAACCATTTTGATGTGTTTATGTGCTTTATGATTCAATGTGAATTTTATAATGAAAATGAATATTTCAATGGTTTTGCTTGTTATCGGTTATAAAATTTTTACCCACGAGCTTTAAGCTCATCCCTCCATTTTCATCCCATCTTCAGGTGAAGAGCATGAGATTGAGTAACCAAGAGTCGAGGCATCACTCCACTTTTGCATTGTTTTTGTATTTTAAGCTAGTTTTGTAAAACAAGGCATTAGTCGCACTTTATATTTTTGATTATAATGTATTGTGGCTTGAAATTTCCATTAAGCCTTGTAAAACTCTTATCTTTTGATATTAATGAAATATGTTGGTATTTTTTCCACGACTTTCTAAGCCTTTACATTGCATTTTCAGCTTTTTAAAGGGGGTAGGAATTGTGTTCTGACTTTAGGGAAAAAACTGTATTAATCTAGGCTGAATTAGACAAAGTTGTCTTCTTAGAAGTTGTATCTTCTCTTTCTAGCTTTCCAACGATATAAAGTATGAAATTTTTGGAAATTGGAGTTGAGAGATATGACCTTTATAAGTTGGTGATGCTGCATAGGATGTATATCAGGACAACTATAGTAAATGATGAGATGTAATGGAATGCGATGAATGAAATGAGTTGAGATTTGAGAGTTTTTAAAAGATCAATTTGGTGTTTGAATTGTTAAGAAGTGATATTGCACTAGAAGAGTTGAATTCGAAAAGATTATAAGTGAAAGGGATGCTAGAATGGATGTAGGAACCATTGGAAAGGCTTTGGAGGAGCTTAGGTATCACCTATGTTAGTTAAATGGACATTAGGTCTGTTAAACGGACCTTCTCAGGTCTGTAAGGACCCCCAGCCTCGTCCATGTCCATTAAATAGACATTAAGTCCGTTAAATGAACCTTCACGGAGCTAAAACCCCGTGTATGTCCGTTAGGTGGAGGTGTATGTCCGTTTAATGGACATACATTGTACACTTTCAGAAATTCACATTTTTGACATCTAAATGGCAAAATCTCTCTTCGGGATCTTCATGAAAGTTGTAGATCTAGAAGTTCTCTTCAAAATTGTCCTAAGATGACCTTAATCCAACATCTTTATTTAAAGTTATGCCAATTTTCCCAAGACAGGTACAATATGATCACGGACATAATCATGTTGGATTCTTTTGGCCATAACTTCATCATCCAACCTCCAAAAGAAGTGAATCTTGAAGCAATAGATTCCTAACACATCTTCCTATCTCTCTATAAAAGTTGGTAGCCTTTGGTGTTGATTTGAAAAGATTGATGGAAAGAAAGTGATGGAAGCGTTTGAAAGAGCATGCGTTGGACATGAACATAGGGATTTTTGGGATGTTATGAGAATGAAGATGAACTGATGATGGATAATGAGGGTTCATTGAAATAACCCTACAGGGTGATACACTCATGATTTATGACTCCGGATGTTGGGCTCCGGAAACAGGGCCCAACATTTCTAAGTGCTTCCCATTTCATCACAGCCTCAACTTTCTTTGAGTCTACCTGTATACCTTGTCCAGATACTATCTGACCCAAGAACACCATTTGATCAAGCCAAAATTCACACTTACTAAACTTGGCATACAATTTCTTCTCTCTCATCATCTATAAAATTAACCTCAAATGCTCAAAATGTTAAAAGTAAGGTTGGAATACTTTATTCATCAAGGCCATAAAGGTCGTTAGAGCATTCGTCAATCCAAAAGGCATCACCAAAAACTCTAAGTGTCGATATTTGGTTCTGAATGCACTCTTTGGTACATTGACTTCTGCTATTTTCAATTGATAATACCCTAACCTCAAATCTAGTTTTGTAAACACCTGAGCTCCCTATAATTGATCGAGTAAATCATTTATTCTTGGTAGGGATACTTTTTTTCACTATCACCTGATTTGGTTGCCTATAATCAATGCACAATCTCAAAGTCTCGTCCTTCTTCTTCACAAACAAAACTGGAGCTACCTAAGGTGACACATTGGGTCTGATAAAACCTTCATCTAACAACTCCTACAACTAAGTTTTAGGTTTATTAAGTTCCACAGATGCCATCCTATAACGAGGAACAAATATAGGAGCAATACCTGGGACAAAGTCAATGGTGAACTTCGTTTCCCTATTTGGTAGTAATCCCAGTAATTTAGTGGGAAAAACATATAGAAAATTCCTAACAATAAGAATATACTATAATGTCTGCTTAACTCAGGTATCAATCTTATAGGCTAAATAGGCCTCACATCCACTTCAGTTTAGTCTAAAAGTGCTCATTGATGAAATCAATTTGGCTGGCACTGCTTGATTAATACCTCGAAATATCACCCTTGGTTAAGTAGGAGATTCAAGAATAACTTTCTTAAAGTAACAATTCATCACAGCCCTATGAACAGTAAGTCAGTCCATACCTAAAATAAGGTTCATCTCTTAAAATTATAGTACTATCAAATCGGCTTTCAACTCAGCTTGGTCAACTAGAATAATACACCCTTTACATACTTCTCCAATCTCTGTAGTGCTATCTAGTTCTCACCTTTAAGCCAAATTTTAGCATCTCTCTCTCATAATGCAATTTAGATGCCAGATGTGGGATAATAAATGAATGTATAGATCCAGGATCTAACATTGCAAATGCCTTAAAATTAAAGACATGTAACACACCTGCAACAACATCTTGGGAATTATATGCCTCCTATCTCTTAATAGCAAAGATCCTGGTGTGGAACTGTGGTTGGTTACTCCGTATCTCAATCCTAACACTAAAACTTGCTGAATTAGCTTTACCCTACCTCTGCCTCTCTGTCCTGCTCCACTAGCTCTACTCTATTGGACAGTCATCTCCATCACTGATCCTCCTCTCACTCCAGACTATTCTCTTAAATTTGCTAGATAGTCTCTAATCTGATGCTCTAAGGAGCCACAGCGCAAATAAGCTCCCGATACTTTCCAACATACTTCACCATGTCTTTGTCCATAGTATTCACAACTGGGAATCTGTTGTGTTATCCACCATAAGTCTGTCCACTAGAAGCCTGACCTCTACCACCATCAGAATGAATAGAACTGTCTCTAGGTCTAAACCCTGACTGCCTCGATCTCGACTGTGATCGCGATGATCTATTCTAGTGTTTACCAAATTTCTTGCCAGAGTCATCTTGAAACTCACCATGCCTCTTAATCCTAAACTCCTTTCTATACTCTCCTTATTCATCCTTTAATAACTGCTCAATCCAAATCAAAGTAGCTTGTAACTGAGTAAAACTATTCAGATTTATAATAGCCAAACTTGTCTTAATCTCCATATTCAATCCATCCTTAAACAACCTACATTTATCTTCCACAATCAGGATCAGAGTAGTAGTATACCCCAATAGTTTATTGAATCGTACCTCATACTCAGCTACTGTGAGATTTCCCTATTTCAAATCGATTAATTCCTTCATCTTTCTGTCCATATAGATCTTTGGTATGTAATTACCCTTAAAGACCTTCAGAAAGCCCAAGGTTGGGCAAAACTACTCGAAACTGTCTTCCACCACTGATAGGCTGGACCTTGAAGTGAAGAGACTGCATAGTCGAACCTCTCATCAGGCTCATAGTTCATTTGATCAAATACTCTCTCAGTTCTCTCCAGCCAGCCCTCTGCCTCAGCAGGGTCTGTAGTTCCATAGAAGTCTACAACCCCTACTTCCTAACTTTATCATAAGGAACTCTCTGATGCATTTGTTCAAACTGGGATATAGGGGACCCTCTATTAGCTCCTATTGACTCAAGATCATTTGATTCTATAACACGATCTCCTATAACAGATGACATATAACAAATAATAATTAATGATCACTATATGGGTCTCTTTCTATCAGCCATGTTGAAATGCTCATATCCCTAAGGATGTCAAACCATGCTCTGATACCAAAACTGTAACATACCACTCCCATAAAGCATAAGCCCGAACATACTAGAGGATATTCGAGAGGATACTCTATGAAATTGGTACATTAGGACAATCAAACTAACTCATTAAAGGCATCAAACAATTCATGTACATCAAACATATCATAAGCATTCTAAATGTTCATCTTTTTCCGATTTCATTCACCAACATAAAAGTCCTATGTGTCATTACAATTCAAAATCCACATATACATTACACAACAATTTTTTTAGTTCAATATTAGTACCAAATATAAAACATAAAATGGGATACTAATACAGAAAAATCTAACTAGACTCCTCAGATTCAACTGATCAGACGTTTGAGCCATTCTCATCCCTAAAATGCAAATACTAGACTTCTACTATATCACCTCAATAGCTAGAACTCCTTTGAACTTGAAAAGCAATGTTGTAATTTTGATAAGTTTGTGAACTCCATGAGTGAACCATCATCGATGATTCACTCAAGTCAGATCACAAAAACAAGTATATCAAAGTTTATCATACTTCCACAAGCACATCATATAAGCTAGCATTGCATATCACAACACATCCTCCATTAACTTCAATTGTAATTCACTATTTCAAAATAATTCAATAATTCATTTCAACTCAATCATTGGATACATGTAGGGGTGTATATGCAAATGCATATGTGTTCCCATTCTTATTTTGTTTTGTGGTGACCAAGTGTCTATCAACCCAATTTACTATCTCGTATCTATTGTGGATATCGAGATCATTTCTGGACCATATCCATTGTGGATACTGAGTCTATGTTATCTGAGCCTGAGGTTCTTTTTCATAATCCTGAGCTCAAAGCTGTTTTTCAGACATCGGTGACTTTGGTCACAACTTCTTTATCTGATCATGCATTTCAATGTGATGAGATGCATCATTCATATGCTATGTTTTCATTTCCTTTGATCTCTGTGTACTTATTCCATATATATCAATCTCCTATCTAAGTCTGACATTTATCAATCAATTGTACACACATTCCATATTAAACGTACAATTCACACAGGAGCATATATAAATGAGTTTACACTTCTATGTTGACTCACAATACTCTTCAGAAAACATATTGCCTCAATGTTCCGGTAATGTCTGGATGTTGACAATAACATTGCGTATCTATCATCATGCTACACACATAGTTCACAAATCACTAATTTGTTTAATCATATGAATATACATTCATGCACATGTTATAACACACATATAATTGTTACTTTAAATATGGAATTTTAGCGAACTAGATCTATACATTCATAGAACATTTTCGAGCAATACATATATTCATGTATTTACACAATTGTCATTCATAATTACCCCATGTTCTTCAATGCTCATTCATTCATACTTTATACACATTACTCGTGTCCGTAAGATCATATTTGCATTAAAAGAACTCATTTATTCCTTTAACAAATCATAATTTTCAGCTTTGAACATAACTACATCAAAACAGTCCATTCTTTAGGTTATGACATCAATTAACTACATAAACTTATCAAGCTCTTAACCAATTAATCAAGCAACAATCTAGGCTCAT
>JANZXV010228830.1:0-15949 GCA_027576455.1 Erythroxylum roigii | reverse complement strand
GCGCCCATTTTCAAGAGGATTTTATCAATTTGATCACAACTTAGCTTTTGTCATTTTCGAAATTCCCAAAAATCCAACAATATTCTTTTATACTTTTCTATTCAATTTCAATTACTTTCCCAATTTTGATCAACAAACCAAAACCCCTTTTTTTTACCAACTTTAATTGCTTTTTTTTACTTAGACTAGCTTCCAAACCTTTTTCATCGGTTCCAACAAGTGAGACGACCCGGGATTGCATTTATACTGCAATCTTTGGAATTTTTATATTTTGATCGGTTTCCAAGGATCGATTCTAGGATCGAACGACAGAGCCGCGATCATCAATATAAAAAAGAAGAAAAAGAGTACCCTTAATTCATTTTATGAATGAACAAGGCATGACCATAGGGGGTAAATTGAAAGGCAAGGAGATCAATAGTGGAGCTAAATTTGTCAAACTAGATTTAAAAAGCTTGTTTCAATTCATACAAAGCTTTGTGAAGTCGACAAACTTTATTAAGTGGATGATCATAACTATATGGAGGTTGCATGTACTTTTTTTCTATAAGATACTATTAAGACATTCTTAACATCTATATAGAATAATATTTACCAAAAAACATCTATATAGAATAATGACTAATGTCTACTAACAGTAACTATTATGAAACTACATATTGAGGTTAAACAAGCTATGGGAATAAATGTTTTCTAATAGTCAATAGCATACTCTTGGATAAATCATCTAGCAAATAGTTAGGCTTTGTATCACTTAACTGATCCATTAGTTCGAGTTTTAATTTTATAGACCCATTTGCAGCCAATAATACACTTATTTGAAGGTTTGTCAACTATGTCTCAAGTATTAGTGCTAGTAAGTGTCTATAATTCTTTTTTCATTGCTTTTTGTCATAAAGGGTTAGAACTTGCCTCATAATATATGCAAAGTTCATATAGGGAGAGAATAGTAGAATAAATATAAAAACCTTGAAGATGAACAAATGGTTGACTTACTCGATTGGTATAACGAATAGCAAGTTAAGTTGTAGGAGGTTCTCATGACTGAATGGTTGGAGAGGAATCATATGAAAGAGGTGATAGATCTATAACTACTGGAGATACAAAATGATTAAATGTAGGTGGTGTTAAACTATTAGAACTATTATACGCTATAAGAGAAATGTTAGGGAATAAGGATATATTGGGATCAGAGAAATTTTGATTAGAAGGTTCACTAATACAAAATTTTGAAAGCAATTAGAATATCTTATGTTCCAAAAAGATCACATGCCAAGAAATATGAAGTCTTTGTGACAAGGGATTCCAACACCTATACCCTTTATGGTATATCCTACATTTCAGGAAATAACAAAATTGTGCTTATGGTTCTAGTTTGGTATATTAATATGGTTGGAGAAGAACAAAACAAGCACTGCCAAGGACTTTAAGAGTTTGATATTTAGGAGCATGATTATACAAGCATTCATAAGGAGAGATATTACCTATAATATTTATCAAAATGTTATTGATAGTATAGACAACTGTAAGAGTAGCTTCCCTTTAAAAGGTTTCTAAACATGAGGAAGAGATGAGAAGAGTGTTCAACACTAGCATTCCATTAGGAAATACTTGAATAAGACATTTGGATGACAGTTCTTTGTTGATTAAGAAAATGAGTGAGAGGTTTTTCTTTATATTCCATTGTATTATTAGTATACAAAATTTTAATTTTGTAAGAAAACTGGCTTAAGCAATTTTGAAAAAGCTAGAATAAACAGAAAACAATTTAGATGTATGATGTAAGAAGTAAATCCATATGTATCTAGAGAAATCATTAACAAAAGTCATATAATATTGAAAACCTCTCATAATGTCATAAGGAGCAAGCCTATAAATATTATAATGAATCAAATCAAAGGGTGTTAAAGAAATATAATCACCATTAATAAAAGGTAAAGAATGATTTTTTAGAAAGTTGATATGAAATATAATCAAAATTTCTAGTCTTTACTTGACCTAAAGAACCAATAGAAATTAAAGATCTAAATCTAAGTTTGGAAATTTGACTAAGACGAGATTGATACATATTACATGTAACAAGCACTAACAAAAAGTTTGGATGGAACGTAGAGGAAGTAAGTTCAAATAGTTGTCTAACCTTATGCTCTGTCCTAATGATTTTGCTCATCTATAAATCTTACATAGTATAGCTATGACTCAAAAAAGACAAGTTAATATCAAGATCACATGATTACCAACATAAATGATATTAATGAGAGTTTAGGAAAATGAAAAGTGTAAAGAAAAGTTAACTTGGATGTTTGAACAATGCCTACACTTTGAACATTCATAGTAGAGTTAGTAACTATATGGACAATATATGGAATAAAGGAAAGTTTTTAAGGAATCAAATGTAACAGAGTTAGAGGTCATACGGTTACAATAAGCAAAATCAAGGTACTATAAAGAAGAAGTACTTAATTTGACGGACAAAATTAGAAAGAAAACAGTACCATAATTTGTTTGAAGTCGTTACAGAAGTGAAGATCTTTTAAAGAGAATTTAAGAGATGTAGATGTATTCTCCATCGAACCCTTTATAGCAACAACAGTGTCAGTAGATTGAGAAGACTTATAAGAGTTATTTTATTTAGGTTATTTTTTGCATTTAGAGATGTGATGATTTTTCTTTTTCCAGTAGTTATAAAATAACTTCTTCTCACTTATATTATGAGAAGACTGATAAAAGGAGGTTTGAATGGTAAGAAGGACATTGATAAATGGAGTAGATTTCTCCATTCAAAGAGTGATCACCTCAGTTTATTCCATAATTAGTTCCTTAACTATTATATTAAGGCTTGGTAGAGATCCTCAATGAAGAAAAGAGCTACGGATGGGTTCGAACTCATCTCTAAGATCATTAGTAGACGTTAAATATGCTTTCGATCATGAAGATTAACATAAAAATGGTGATAGCTTGGGTATTAATTCAAGTAGTATCTTCAAGTGCGAATTGATCTTAAAGCTCTTATAATTCAAACTTGACGCAATAAAGTGGTCTATAAAAATCCTACTCTTTGGCTATATCAAACTATCAAAAATCAAGGTTGATTAATTTGGCATAAGTATTGAGAAATCATACAGGATCTAATGATTGATGCCATTCCAAGATTCAAGACATTTTATGAATATATCCTCTACTTTATCTAGTTTTTGAGTAGATTTGGATATTTCTCTAGTAACAATACACTAAAGAAGTCTTACTTTGAGATAACTACACATTTTCTAAGACCATAAATTATAGTTAGATCCATCAAAGATGTTACTAATTGGCTTAGGAATGTATTAATGAAATTTAGAAGTATCCATAGTACACACAAAATAAAAAATCCTTAACAAGGCTTAGAAATATACAAAAATGAAGAAACACGTCTTTAGAGCTAGAATTTAACAAATTTGACCCTAAAAATTGAGTTCAAGACACCTAGATACCTTAGGAAATATTCTAACTTGAGAAAAAAATTTGGTAATAAACAGTAAAACTAGTCAGCCAAACTTTGGTCAATAGTTCTAAACTAAACTGGTTTGAACCAAACTGGTTGAACCAATAATGATGTAAGGTGTTAATGTGATAATGACATGGTGTGGCTATATAACGTGACAACTAATACAGTAGTGAGGAGAGACCCAATATTGATGTGGCTATATAGTGTGATAAAGTGTGGGACCATGTTGGCTAATACGGTAGATTATATGTTTGTTGATGTGGCTACTGACGTTTCACTACCTTAACATGTGGACCATTTAAAGTTTAACTTATATCATTACTAGCTAAGTAGATATTAATATTGTTATAGTTAAAGTGACATTGTTATTAGCTAAAGATGATCAAAATAACGTTGTTTTGAGTTGTCTTCATCCTCAAGAAGCTAGAGTTTTAAAACTCGATATTGAACTTCTTTGGGCATGTTGGAGGGCTTTTAGAGATGAGGTTTGCACATTTGTGATTGCCTTGAAGAGTATAAGAGTTTTGTATATAATAATGCTATTTAAGCAACCAAATTATCTTCAAAAGTTAAGAATTAGAAGACTACTGTCTTTCATATAAAAAGATTTTTAGTAAAGAATATTTCGTATAACGGGATGTTTATACATCAATGTTACATACAAATATACACAAAAATATGCTATTGTAGTTATTTTATAGATATTAATAAATGTATATGTCATACGGGATATACCTTATACATTAATAGATACAAACAACCCTACCTCTATATCGATAATAAAGTCTAAAACCCCACTTAACTCTTTAAGTGGCTTCCTTGACTTAGCGATTAGATTCATGCTGGTTAGTTCATCCCTATCTATCTCTTCCTATTACTTACTACGCATGTTTATAAGTTATGACTTATTGAATGTGTATGTGTTTGCATGTTAAAGTTTGAATCTTAAGTTTTGGGGTTTGGTGGCAATGCTTTCTTCGGAATTGTTAGTTAATAGTTATGTTATGTTGTTTGCCAACAAAGTTCAAGATTTCCTTGCTTTAGATGTTTGTTTGGCATAGAGCATAATTTTTAGAGAAGTAACTACAATCCGAGTTTGACCATAAGGCTCTTGGTGTTAAAAGTGGAACTGGACCACAGATTCCATTTATCCTTTTATAATGATTGCTTGTTAGGGAATTATTGTCAAGTTTCAAATTTCAAAGCATATTGCTATCGCTTAGGTCAAGTATGTATTTTTTGTATATGCATTCTGGTATGGGGTCGACAGGCTAATATGCACATATATGACTTCTTTCCCTTTTGTGCCTATATTGCTGGTTATGTTTGTATGGCATGGATCAATAGTTTGCACCAACAAAAATGGTGAATTAAAAATGCACAATGTGTGGACAACCAAAAGGGGTAGTAGCAATGCCAACAATTATAGATTGCTTCAAGTAAACACACTAATTTGTACTCAAACACCTATCTATAGATTGTTTAAAATTATAGCTGCTTTTTATTTCTATATGTTGTGCATGAGAAATGTGATAACAGTTACTTCATTTATTTTATACAAATTGAGTCAATTTGTGTTATTGATATCATATTAGGTTTCATAAGACATTTTTCTGACACGGCAGAACTAAATAAGATTGTCAAAATTCTAAGAGTAAGGCACTGTTTGTTTCTTTTTTCATTTTTTGTTATATTTTTTATAAAAAACAACAAATCAATAAAACATATTTAAAAAACCACGGCAGATTTACAAATACAAGATAATAACCTTGTTTTATTATATGTATTATCATCTTTAGCAAGCCCTTTCGAAGCCTACTACTCATCTTTTTTACATCTAGTTTGTTGTCCCAATCTCTTTCTTCCCTCTCATCTGTTTCTTTTTTCTTTTGGACTCTTGTCTCAGAATGTGCGGCCTCACTAACCAGAGTGACTATTGAGAAGTTGCAAGTGGCGTCAACAATAGGCACCGAATGTGGTGCCTACCATGCCTAACACAGCCAAAGGCACTCCTGCCTATAAAAAGGCAGGAGTAGCAAGAAGAGAAAAGCAAGCAGAGCAGAAAAAGAAAGAAAGTGAGGTGAGAGAAAAGAGAGAGAAAGGGAAATACAAAAATATTCTGTATATTTTTTGGTCTAGTTTTTTCTTGTAATTCTCCAGTTTTTCTCAATAGTAAAAGTCTTATATCCTTGCCCGTGGGTTTTACCCTAATTTGGGATTTTTTTCATGTAAAATCTGTGTTTATTACTATTCTTTTAATCCTATTTAGCTACGAACCTGCTCTAATCCAGTTCATTTTCACAACAAGTGGTATCAGAGTGAGGTGAGAAAATTACAATGAATTTTTTGGCATAATCTGTTCGGAATTCCAATGAGCACAATGAAAGTTAGTGAATAGTAACCAAAAGGTGACAATTGTTCATTCATTTATTTTTGCATTAAACTGTGCAGTTACTATATTTCAAGTATACAGTACTATTCAAGTGTACGATACTATTCATACATACAGGTACTATTCATGTGAAATAGTAAGAGCTAAATTTTGTTCGTGATAAAAGCAATGGCAGCAAAATTTGAGATTGAGAAGTTCAATAGGAGTAATTTCTCATTGTGGAAGTTAAAGATAAAGGCAATCTTTAGAAAAGATAATTGTCTGGCGGCCATTAGTGAACGGCCAGCTGGAGTCATAGATGAAAAATGGAATGAAATGGACGGGAATGCTGTAGCTAATCTTCACCTAGCTTTAGTTGATGGAGTATTATCCAGCACAGAGGAAAAGAAGACCGCGAAGGAAATATGGGAGCACCTCATAAAATTATACGAGGCCAAATCACTCCACACCAAAATTTTTCTGAAGAGGAAACTATGCACTTTACGCATGGCGAAATCCACTGCGGTGACGGAGCACTTAAATACTTTAAATACTCTATTTTTCTAACTCACATCATTGGAGAATACAATAGAGATAAGTGAACGTACAGAACTTCTACTCCAAAGTCTACCAGATTCGTATGATCAACTCATTATCAATTTAACAAACAACACAAACACTTTAATCTTCGACAACATTGCAACTACTATCTAGAAGAAGAGAGTTGGCGCAAAGCAACTTCACAACAAGCGGAGGCCTTGGCGATGACGAGAGAAAGATCAACGGAACGTGGCTCAAGTGGGAGTCATAGTCATGGTAGATCAAAATCTAATAGCAAAAAGAATTTCAAGTGCTACAATTGCGACAAGAAAGGGCACCTAAAGAAGGATTGTTGGAATCTGAATAAGAAAGATTATATTCCTTAAGGAAATGCAAATACTTCAGATGATGGAGGTGCAATGGTCTGTGAAGCAGTAACGACTATTGGAGGTAAGGGAAGATTTGTTGATGTATGGCTTCTCGATTCAGCAGCTACTTTTCATATGACCTCTCGAAGAGAATGGTTCCATTAGTATGAATCTGTCTCTCAGGGATCTGTGTACAGTCATAATGATCAAGCTCTAAAGATCGTTGGTATTGTCACCATCAAGTTAAAGATGTATGATGGGACAACTCAGACTATTGAGAAAGTGCGACATGTGGAGGGCCTGAAGAAGAATTTGTTGTCTGTAGGACAACTGACTGATCTCAGTTTCAGATTTGAGATTCAAAACAAGATCATAAAAGTGATTAAAGGAGCGCTAGTTTTTATGAAAGAAGAGAAGATTGTTGCAAATCTGTACATGCTGAAGGGAGTAACTTTGGAAGAAGGAGAGGCATCCGTTGCGGTGACTAGTCCAGACCATAAATCTGCAATGACGTGGCATAGAAAGCTTGGACATATGTCAAAACAAGGAATGAAGATACTTACAGAGAAGAATCTACTTCTAGGTCTCACAAAGGTATCACTATCCTTCTGTGAGCATTGTATTGTGAGTAAGCAACATCGAGTGAAGTTCAACACATCAAAGTTCAGAAGCAAAGAAATTCTAGAATTGATTCACTCTGATGTATGGCAACCACCAGTTACATCCCCAGGAGGAGAAAATTTCTTTGTATCATTCATTGATAATTATTCGAGGAGATATTGGGTGTTTCCTATCAAGAAAAAGGCAAATGTGTTTCCAACTTTTAAATTTTACAAAGTGCGGGTGGAACTTAAATCTGGTAAGAAGATCAAGTGTTTGCACTCAGGTAATGGAAGCGAATATACTAGGAAAGAATTTGATGAATTTTGCAAGCAAAAAGGAATCAAAAGGCAGTTCACGACGGCATGCACTCCTCAACAAAATGGAGTAGCAGAGCGGATGAATAGAACTATGTTAAAAAGAACAAGAGCGATGTTGAGAACTGCAAGCTTAGATAAGAAATTCTAGGCAGAAGCAGTCAATACTGCCTGTTATATGGTGAATCGAGCTCCATCGACTGCAATTGAGTTGAAGACACCGATGGAGATGTGGACTAGTAAACCAGTGGATTATTCTAACCTCTATATATTTGAAAATCCTACCTATGTTATGTTCAATGTCCCAGAAACTACAAAGTTGGATCCAAAATCTAGAAAATGCATTTTTTTAGGGTATGTTGAAGGTGTGAAGGGGTATCGTCTGTGGGATCCCACTTTTCACAAGATTATTATCAGCAGGGATGTTATCTTCACAGAAGATAAGGATCAAGAGCAAGCAAAAAATGTTAGCACTGTACAAAAGAATCCAGAAACTACAACAGTACAAGTGGATAGGGAAGTTGAACAAAATGATTCTTCTGAAGCTGCACCAGAGCACAAGGAATAAGAACCAGTTGAATATGATGTTCCAGATACTCAGAGACCAACTCACATGAGAAGAGCACCGAGCTGGCACTCATATTATATTTTGGAGAGCAATATTGCATACTGTCTTTTAACTGGGGATGGAGAGCCATCAACTCTTCAAGAAGCAATGACTAGTTCAGGTGCATCTTAGTGGATGGCAGCAATGCAGGAAGAAATTGAAGCTCTGCATAAGAATAAGATATGGGAGCTGGTATCACTGTCGCAAGGAAGAAAGCCTATTAGTAATAAATGGGTTTACAAGATCAAACGAAGTGGTGATGATCAAGTAGAGCGATATCGTGCTAGATTGGTGGTAAAAGGATATGCTCAGAAAGTAGATATTGAATTTAACAAAATATTTTCTCCTGTGATTCGACTCACTATAGTTCGAGTAGTTCTAGCAATGTGTGCTATATATGACTTGCATCTTGAGCAGTTAGATGTGAAAACTGCATTTTTTTCATGGAAATCTTGAAGAAGAAATTTATATGCTCCAACCAGAAGGTTTTGAAGAAAAAGGGAAAGAAAACTTGGTTTGCAGATTGAACAAATCTCTATATAGTTTAAAGCAGGCATCGAGGTGTTGGTATAAGAGATTTGATTCCTTCATTATGAGCCTTAGATACAGCAGATTAAATACAGACCCTTGTGTATATTTCAAGAGGTTGAGAAAGATGATTTATAGTCTTACTGTTGTATGTAGACGACATGTTGGTAACAGGCCCCAATATTGATCATATCAAAGAATTGAAGGCACAGTTGACTAGGGAATTTGAAATGAAGAACTTGGGACCAACAAACAAGATTCTAGGGATGTAAATTCACTGAGAAAGAAATAATAGGAAGATTTGGCTTTCTCAGAAGAATTATTTAAAGAAGATCTTGCGATGATTCAACATGCAAGATTATAAGTCAATTTATACCCCTCTTCTTGTTAATTTCAAGTTATCCTCAAGTATGAGTCCTAGCAATATAAAGAAGAGAGGATAGAGATGTCTCAAGTACTGTATGCATCAGCAGTGGGCAGCCTAATGTTCGCTATGATTTGTACAAGACTAGACATTGCACATGCAGTGGAAGTAGTTAGTAGATACATGGCGAATCCTGGTCGAGAGCATTGGAATACTGTTAAGAGGATTCTTGGATATGTCAAAAGAACCTCAGATGTTGCATTATGTTATGGAGGATCAGATTTTACTGTTAAAGGATACGTTGATGCTGATTATGCAGGTGATCTTGATAAAAGTAAATCCACTATAGGATATGTGTTTACACTAGCTAAAGGAGCTGTGAGCTGGGTTTCAAAATTGCAGTAAGTTGTGGCTACGTCAACAATAAAAGTAGAATATGTAACAGCTACACAAGCTAGTAAAGAAGCAGTGTGGTTGAAGATGTTGTTGGAAGAACTTGGGAATAAACAGGAGAATATTACTCTGTATTGTGACAGTCAGAGAGCTTTGCATCTTGGTAAAAATGCATCATTTCATTCAAAGTCAAAACACATTTGAGTTCAGTATCACTTCGTTCGTGAGAAAGTAGAAGAAGGAATGGTGGACATGCAAAAAATTCATACAAAGGAGAACCTGTCAGATTTTATGACAAAAGCAATCAATGGTGACAAGTTTATGTGGTGTCAATCCTCGTACGGTCTGATAGAAACGTAAGCAACATGAAGAGGCAAGGTAGAAAGAATAGTGTGAAGATTTGATTGACACTCAATCAAATCTTCAAGTGGGAGAATTGTCAACAACTATGGCTGTTGTCAACAATTGTTGGTTGGTAGGCACTGACCAAGGCACTCCTGCCTATAAAAAGGCAGGAGTAGCATGAAGAGAAGCAAGCAAGCAGAGTGTAAAAAGAGAGAAAGTGAGGTGAGAGAAAAGAAAGATATAAAAATATTTTGTATATTTTTGGGTCTAGTTTTTCCTTGTAATTCTCCAATTTTCTCAGTAGTAAAAGTCTTATATCCTTGCTTGTGGTTTTTAAACTAATTTAGGGGTTTTTCATGTAAAATCTGTGTATTCATTACTATTTTCTTAGTCCTATTGAGCTGCGAACCTGCTCTAATCCGGTCAATTTTTACAACAATAACTTTTCATTTACTTATATTTTTGCTATTCTCAACTTTCATATTTCGGATTTTTAAAGCGTATATCAATTATGTTTTAACTAAAGGGAATCCAAAATTGTTAAAATTTTCAAATGTTTTCTGTGAACATGAAATCTCTGGCTAAATGATTCTTAAGACTTTTAGCCTTTGAGTTTTTTCATTTTTGATTAAAGAAGGTTTAATTATTTTAGGCTATCAACAATAATATATAAAATAACTTAATTAGGATAATTATAAAACTTACTAAAATAATGGTAATAAAATTGAGTTATTTTTAATACAACATGAATATGTAAAACATTCCTTCTTCATTATAGAAAAGGAGATATTTCAACTTAGTACTAATATCCCGTAGCTTTTAATTATTTAGAAGCTAATCACGAAAAGATGGACTTTTGATTGAACTTCCACTTGATTATGCATTGCCCCGAAATATTTATAACCATATACCATTTATTCCCCACATTGGCATACAGTTCACATATAATATTTGAATGGCGATGCACTATCTTGTTAAAAATATCAAACGAACATAGAAGATAGATAAAGTTACAAAATAGAGGGAGAACTTTAGATGGATCAATCAAATCAAGCTTTCTTTTTAAATTTTGAAAGATATATTAATGACTTAACAATAAGGTCGAGAAAATTCCTCTTATCTTCATGACAAGTTCTGCTCTCTTGTCTTCATGATAAGTTATTTTCCTATTGAGTTATTCCTTGGTTTTGTGATCTCTTTTCAGATCAGTGTCTCGTGGTAAATCTAGAAGATATTGAGAGGCTTCAAAGGGGGTATGAGGGATTATCATTGGAGGAGGAAGGGGTTAAAGAGGTGGAAATCGAAGTCCCAGATTTGGGAGAACATGGGGAGGCTCCAAAGTGGTTGGCTATGGGAATATTTTTATAGACAAACTTGTGAACTTCGCAATCATGAAGAATGTTATAGCAACAGTTTAGAGACCGATTGAGGGTGTCTATCAGAGATATTGGCCAATGACATTTTCTGTTTCAATTTTTCACAAACTAGACTTTGATTGTTTCTCTAACGGAAGGCCATGGACATTCAATCAGCAGTTGCTTGTTCAGGAACTGGTTTATGATGTTCTTCAACCATTGCAAGTAGAGTTATGGAGTGGATTTTTGGGTCCAGGTGTTTGATCTCCCACCTAGATTCATGTCTGTTCATGTGGCCAAGATAATCGAAGATTTTATTTAGTCCTTTATTTCATCTGACCCTAGAAACTTCGATGGTATCTAGAAAGCGTATATCTGAGTGAGAATGTCATGGATGTCAGGCACCCCTTGAAATCGAAGATGAAGCTAAAGAAAAAGGGAGGCAATTCAGTAGCTGGTCAGTTTCAGATATGAAAAGCTCCCTCCCTTTTGTTACTTCTGTGGGAGGTTGGGCCATGTAGATCGATTCTGTGAGCGCAAGTTTAACGCCCTGGTGGAGAAGAAAGATGTTATGTTGTGTGGACCATCGTTGAGATCTGCACCACAAAAGTGGTCGATTGTGGGAGAGAAGTGGTTACGGGAAGTGGCCAGCAAGGGAACAGACGTAGTGGGGGAGGCAGACTTGACGAGAATGGAAGTTGAGCAAAATCAGGCAGTAAATTTGGGATATGTTTCTATTTTGGCAATTGGAGGAAAAGAAGGCAAAGATAAAGGAACGACAGTGGAGGAATTAAAGCACTAGTCTTCTCTTAGTCACGAGGCTGAACTTGACAGGGAAGTCGTGGACCCCAAGAGGAGAAGGGGGAAGCTGGGCTGCCCAAAATTCGTGTTGGGTCAAAAAATGAAAATGGGACGAGTCATGTCATCCAGGCCCGTCAATAGTCATGTCGTGGGCTCGGGCAACCATGGGCAGTTCGAGTTTTAAAGGATTTGAAATCCTTAAAAAAGCCCATGTTTGTGTTTTTAATGAAAATTCTTATTGATCGATCTGTAGTTGATAGAATTAGAAGAGAATTTGGTTTCGAAGGTTGCTTTGTAGTTAATCCTGTTGGACAAGGTGGAGGTTTGGCTCTACTCTGGAAACTAAATAATACTGTTAATCTTCTTGGTTACTCATTGAACTATGTGGATGTTAAAGTTTGTTTCGAAGAACTGAGTAGTTGGCGCATGATAGGTTTTTATGGATTCCCAGAATGGTCCAGGAGGTGCCAATCTTGGGACCTCCTTCGCCAATTAAGTGTGAAATCTAATTTGTCTTGGGTTGTTATAGGTGATTTTAATAATATGTTGTCAACGTAAGAGAAGATCAGGGGACGCCCCCGTCCTCTTTGGATAGTGATGGGTTTTTGAAGAGCTATCACAGATGGTGGTTTGTACGATCTTGGAAGGGTAGATGAGAAATTCACGTAGGAGCGGAGGCGTTTTGGGCGTGTGTGGTTGATGGAGTGTCTAGATAGGGGGATGAGTTATGTTAATTGGCATGAGATTTTCCAATATGTGCGGGTTCATGCATTGGATGGTAGTATTTCGGGGTCACCGGGCCATGTTTTTTAGTTTGGGGGTTTCTGTGATTTGTTACGTGCCAAAAAAATTCAGGTTTGAGAATATGTGGACTAAGGAGGCGGAGTGTAAACGAGTGGTGGAAGCTAGCTGGTTAGTAGGGGGAGGCGTAATTCAAAATCTGGATAGTTTTTGGGATGCTCTGATGGCATAGAGCAGGGACAATTTTAAAGAATTTGATCTACGACTTCGGGAATGCAGGAGTAGAATAGGGAGATGGAGTATATGCTAGGATGATATCTCCCAGCACTAATACAAATAGGCAAAACAAGAATACCATAATGTTTTGCAACTGAAAGAAATTTTTCTAAAGCAAAGAGCTAAGCAGTTTTGGCTCAAAGAAGGAGATTTCAATTCAAAATATTTCCATACAGCAATAAAGAGTAGGAAGAAGAAGAATTACATTGGCACTTTGAGAGATTCCAATAATGTCCTGCAGGCAGACCATGCATAATTTTCCAAGTTGGTGGTGGAATATTTTTCCAATTTATTTACGTCAGGTGCACATGTTATGAGGGAGATTCTGGAGTGTGTTGATTCTAAGGTGTCAGAGGATCATAAAGTTATGTTAATTGCTGATATTACTGAGGAGAAGGTTCACGAGGTGGTCTTCTCTACGCATCTTGATAAATCACCGAGTCCTAATGGATTTAATACATTTTTTGGACTTATTGGCCAACAATGAAAGCTGCGACATACAGGTCGTTCTTTCGGGAAGGTGTCCTACAGGAAGGTCTTAATTGTACTAACCTAGTACTTATTCCGAAAAAGAAAAATCCAAAGCATGTGATTGACCTGCGGCCTATCTCGCTCTATAATGTGCTGTATAAAATCATTGCAAAGGTTATGGTGAATAGACTTCGGAGTGTGTTGAATGAGGTGGTTTCGGATGCTCAGAGTGGTTTTGTGCCATGAAGGATGAGTGTAGATAATATTGTCATCGTGCAGGAGGTCCTGCCCTGTATGAAGTGGAAGTCACAAGGAGCGATGGGAATTGCGGCATTGAAAACTGATATCAGTAAGGCCTATGACAGGGTGGAGTGGCCTTTTCTTTGGAGAATTATGCTCAAATTGGGTTTTGCGGAGTCTTGGGTGAGTCGAATCATGTTATGTGTGGAATCTGTCAAGTACAACATTTTATTAAATGGGGAGGAGATCGGGAAGGTACAACTACAGAGGGGGGTTCGTCAGAGAGACCCATTGTCACCGTACCTTTTTATTATATATGTCAAAGGATTGTCAGCTTTGTTGAGAAAGGAGGAGAGGGACAGTAGTATCAAAGGATGTCGGATGGCCCGTGGTACCCTGAGGGTCTCACACTTGTTTTTTGATGATGATAGTTTTTTATTCTTTGGGGTGATTGCTGTAGAGACAGAAACTGTTAGAGGCTACTTGCAGAAATATGAGTCGGCATCGGGGCAAATGATCGGTTTCGAGAAGTCGTGTATCTCGTTCAGTAAGAATACTAACCATAATTTACGTGGGCATATTGCTAATCTGTTAGGCGTGAAGGTGGTGAAGGACAATGGAATGTGTTTAGGTATGCCGATGGTGATAGGGAGGAATAAGGTGTAGGTGTTTAATTATGTGATGGAAAAGGTGCAGCGTAAATTGACCAGTTGGAAATTAAGGATGCTGTCGAGAGCGGGGAAAGAAGTTCTTTTATGCTCTGTTGCGCAAACTATCCCCAATTATTTGATGTCAGTTTTCTTGCTTCCTTTGGCAATCTATAATAAGATTGAAAAGATTATGATTGAGTTTTATTGGGAAAAGGGGGGAGGAGATCGAGGTATCCATTGGATGAGGTGGGTTTGTTATGCGTTCATAAGAAGGGGGCAGCTTGGGGTTTAAAAAGCTTAGGGACTTTAACATCTCTTTGCTGGGGAAACAAGTCTAGCGTTTATTACTCTAAACGAATGCTTTGGCATCTTAGATCCTAAAGGCTAGGTATTTTCCAAATTCCTCCTTTTTTGATTCTAGTTTAGGTTCGAATCCTTCGTTGGTGGGGCGGAGTATTAGGGAATGTATGCAAGTATTGAGGGAAGGTTATAGGATTTGTATTGGTGACAGGAAAAACACTAGAATATGGGGTGATACTTGGTTGATTGCTGATAACCCTTATGTTGAGAATACAAATACGTCAAGTAGAGACGATGCTATGGTAGAGGATTTAATAGTGATGGGTTCGTTGAGGTGGGATGAGGAGGTGTTAGGTGAAGTGTTTAATCAAAGAGATCAGAATTTGATTAAACGCATTCCATTATGTAGGAAGAGGAAGGATAGATGATTTTGGAAAGGGAGCTTGAGAGGTTGTTATGTGGTGAAGGAAGGATACCGAATGATTCAGAGTTCAATTGAAGAAAATTTGTGTTGGGTTAGGGTAGATTGGGGGAGAGTTTGGAAGTTAGAAGTCCACCCAAAGGTTCGCTCATTCTTGTGGCGAGTGTTTACAATGTCACTTTCTACGTTGTGTAATCTCCAGATGAAAAGGTACAGCTTGTGAATGTTTGTCCTAATTGCGGAGGTGATTGGGAGTTTGATACTGATCTTTTTATTTCATGTAAGTTTGCAAGAAATGTGTAGTTACGGTTGGCTATAGGTTGGTTCGGAGGTGTTGAGTCTATGTGGAAGTGGTTCAGTCGACTTCAGAGAATGACCAATAAGGAAGAGATTTGTAAGGCAGTGATTGTTTTGTGATGGATTTGAAAAAGGAGGAACTGTGCAGTTTAGAGACAAGAGCTTTTATCAGATGACCAACTCTTGCGAGCGACGTCAGGAATGTGGCGGGAGTGGTTGTTGGGACCCGATCTCGGAGCCCAATCGTACAGTGCTGGGCCCCGTACCGGAAACCCAACTATCCGGAACGGAAACACAATCGAAGGCCATTGGGCCCGAGTCCCGACCCCCAAGGCTGAATCCAAGGTGATCCGTCGGGACAGACAGAAGAAATAATCCGCGGAAGCCATACAATCATCAATCATACATATTCACAAACAAAATCAGCCAAATAATTTTCATACCATCCAAGGTTTACAAGTGTCATACAATTCATGC
>JANZXV010228412.1:0-15958 GCA_027576455.1 Erythroxylum roigii | reverse complement strand
CCTCATTTCAATTTCCAAAAGAAGATACCCAATATTGTAGTGCCATTGGATAAACCTTTTCGATACCGAAAATCAACCGGTTCGCCACTTGGCAATTTTTTCTGGTCCGGGAATTTCCTCCGGAAAAGTCCAAAAAAATTCCTAAAAATCTCTTAAACTATAAAACACACAGTGGATCACTCATAATGATTTTTAAACACAAATACGACGTCAGTCACAATCAAAAACCGTTTAGGCCCAAATACCGGGAACTAATCATGAATACATGTACAGTTATTTCATGTGCACAACTTCACTGTTTGCAAATACCAGTAAGGATGAGCAATTCAAATTACTCCCAATCACTCTCATCCTTTGCTAAATTACTATTTTACCCTTCCCGTCGGGGGTGGGATGTTACAGCTAGGCTTGATCTCTTAACCACCACGATTTCTCAAATAATTAAATCATTTCTTTGTAATATAGAATTAGCATCCCTATTGAAGACTTTAAACACTTTTTGGTTTCTTTCCCCACCATAACTTGTATACTATCCACCTAAGTGCAATATAGATGAGTTTATTATCATCCTTCTTTTTCCAACCAGTTGACTATGAAGATCTGGATCTAAAATGATCCTATAATTTTTTTTATGCTTAAATTTATCTTGATTCCATAATTACCCTAGTTTCTTAAGCCCGTAGGAATTCCAAAGTTACAAATATATCAAGATATACAACCCACATCCTTAATTTGATTGATTAAAAGTTTTCTCTAAACAGAACCTCTTAAAGATGCTTTAATTCCCTATGTGAATTATCAAGAAGGTCTTACTCTAACCCAGAAGAATTATGTGGTCTATCTCTAAGATTCCATTCATTGGAGAGCTAAAACAAGGCTTGTAAACAAAATATACGTCACATTAAGTACCAAATCCTATAGGAAACAATTTAAATCAAAGCCAAATGCTCTCAACATTATGCTAAAAACATCATATAATTAGTACTTATCATCAGGACTGCTTGTAATAAGGTAAAGTGAACTACTAATCATACCTTGATAAAACGTTGCATTAACTTACTTATCTTCTCCATCCTTGTTTAAATTAGTTGTGACATTTATGAGATGGTTTAGCTTATTCCATTCCAAAGCACTTAAGTAGTTCTTTGACGCAATTTGATTTATGAAATTTCCTTTGCTAGATTTGGAGTCTAAGAAATAAGTTGAGCTTGGAGTCTAAGAAATAAGTTGAGCTATCCCATCATGCTCATTTTAGATTCCCGAATAATAAACTTATAAATTCCTTGCATAAGATTTCATTAGTTACACTAAAAATAACATCGTCAATATAAATTTGAATAATAAGAATATCATGCTTATGCTTAAAATAAGTGTGAAACTTAATTTTAGTAAAAATATTTTCTAAAAGAAATGCATTTAATACTAATCTATAGGAGCTTGTATTAAATTACATAAAGCTTTAAAGTGTTTATAAACATTAATAAGTCCATTCTAAATTTTAAAATCTAAATGTGGATCAACATAAACTTGTTTTGAATAAAACCATTTATAAGTGCACTTTTAACATCCATTTGAATAATTTAAATTTTATTGATAAATACATAATTGACTATAATTATATATCCATATTTGATGTATTTTGTTTGATATTTTATATTTTTTGTATATTTGGTACTCATTTCTCTCTAGGTGCATTTATAGGTTATAATTGTCTTTATGGACCAAAAGGAGAAGAATTAGGATGAAATCGTTGTGTAAAATGATTATTTGGAGCAAAATGGAGATACACGATTTTATATATGGCCGTGTAAGTTTCTATGAACGTGTAAAGTCATGATTTTCAGTGTTTTTAGAGGTCACTTACATAGCCATGTAAGTGATCGAATATAGCCCAAAAACCCTAAATTTTACTATAAAGGAAGTGAACAGAGGCAAATAAAAGAGAGCTAAGTTTTGCAGCAGTTTTGAGACGTGAGATACCGAGAGAGGTGACAATTTTGATCAAGGAATGAGGAAAAAAATTAAGTTTACATCATAGAGATCTGATAGAAAGCTATATCCAATCCATAATTATAAGAAGATTCAATAGAAGAGAAAGAGAGATTTAGAATTATGATTTCTTTTTTTTATTAGTTCTCTTGCATGTTTATCTTTGATTTCGTTTGCTACGAGTAACTAAATGTGTTTAGTGTTTAGGTTTGTGAAAACTATTTTGTGATAACAATATGTTTCAATCTTTTATTCAATGCAATTATAGTGATTAATTATTGCAATTCAATTATCATTTTTATTCTTGTCTAATATATTTGGAATATTAGTGCATTATTTGATTTCAAATGATTGAAATTAAGAAATCCTCTTGTATGAATAGATCTACCATAATTGAAAGGATTTGCATGCAAACCTAGAGATAGGCTAACATAAATCCTCTATATTAGGGTCAAACATAATAATGGAATTCATAAATTAATAATGCAATCTTAGGGGTTTTAACTGATGGATTAGTTGTTAATAGTTTCGAGAAAGCTATTAAAATAAGATAAGAATTTCCAAGGTCTAATAATTAATAATATAGTTACATGATAAAAAGTATTTAGTGATTGTTAGGGGGATTTAGTACCTAGACACTATTATTTGATATTAATTTTTCTAAGTAATTTCCTTTATCATGCGTTCATTATTGTTTTCAATCTTAACTTAACTGTTTAGCTTTATTTTTAATTAAAACCAAAAATCTAATTTTTAGGCTAGATAATAGAAAAAATGTAACTACTAATACTTACCTTCATTGTGGAATCGAGTCGTACTTACTTGTGCTAGCTACAGTTATATCATGCATTTGCGATAATTTAATTATTGGTATAAAATAACTAACCAATTTTTTATCGTCATTTTAGGTGACAATAACATTAGGAAAGCCTAGATTATATTAATCTAACCATTATTTTTATAGTTATTTTATTTTATGTTATTTTATTCTTTGCTTATTCATTTAATTATCTTTTGAACTATACTTTAACTTTAAGTTTATGACTTATTGTTAAGATTTACAATTCATCACTATAGCCATAACTCACATTGGAAGGATGGAGCGATCAGTATTCTTATAGGAGTTACGATATGTCATCACAATTGGTAACATCACCATATTAGAAAGAGAGCTTTTCTGACATGTTTATGGAAGCTCAACAAACAACCATGCCATGTTGCCACATTTGTGGGAGTAATCATTACAATCATTAATTTTGAGCCTGATCTATATGTGGGAGCAACCAAGCATGTAGATATGGCCTTAGAATGAATCCTATAAGAATACGTATAATTTAGAATGGAGCAACCCTTACGTATATAGATGGAATGACTAATCTCTAACTAAATATGAAGAAAGTATTATAGATAAAATAATATAATAGCTTGCCAAGAGTGAAGCTAGCCTACGTGAATTTGAGGAAAGATTTTCTTCACCTGAATATATTGAGGATAATACCCCATACTATCAGAGCTTACTAACATCTCATAGTCATGAAGATATGAAGGTTAATTTCAAGAATGAAGTTGCATCTCCAGAAGGTGAGAAGGTAACTACTGTCATGTGAGAGGATGATGAACATATGATAAAGGTAAAGGACAAAAAAGAAGAAGAGGGAACTTCAATATAAGAAGCAAAACGAGAGAAGTGGTAAGAGATAATTGAAGGAGAAGAAGAAGAGTGGACAAAGGTGGTTGAGGAAGAAATGGCAGAGGAACCAAATAAGGAAACTACTAACGAGTCATTAGTGGTCACCTTAAGTACAGAGGATTCCCACTTTCTACTTGACAAGCTGCTTGTGTTAATTGACGATTGAGGGAGTTTTGTTATCCTTAATTTCATCAATTGTTTTTCATTAAAAAGGGAATTAATATAGTTAACAGAATTATTAATTTTATTCAATATGTCCTTGTTATTATTTGGTAACACGTGGCTTCCTTACAAGTTACAACACCGCTATGTGGAGAAATATGTTGAAGTAAGCTATTTATTATAGACTCAGGATGATGGTAATATGTAGGGTACGTTGAGCTAACAATATTAAACAACTGCTAAATGGGAGGCAACCCATGAATTAGCTTAGGTTTTATTTTAAAATTCCTCGTTATTTTATTCTTATTTTAATGTTAGAATAGTATTTATTTGAGTTTAATGTGTTTTAGGATAGAGACTTAAGCCTCTTGAAAAGATTGTGCATAATTATGATGTTTGGGTATGCGTGTCAGAGGTTTATAACTCGAATGTGCAAAATTTTTAAGTTTGTTCTTCTAATTTTTAAATTACACATATTTACAGAGAGTTATACGCTGTCTATACACATTGGTGTAAACTTACACGGTTAAACACATGCCCATGTATCTAACCGTGTAAGTTTGTAAAAAGCTACAATTTAGTGACCTACATGACTTCACAATTGTGTAGCAGACCGTGTAAGTCTACAATACACCTTAAAAAGGTCCTAATCATTCTTTCTCATTTTCTCTCTTCTCTCCCACTCACCACCTTGAAAAGGCCCATCCAATCTCCCATCCTAATTCTTACATTTTTCCAGTGAATTAGCGATACCCAAGTAAGTTTTCTTGTTCTTTTCACTTGTTTATGCATGAATCATTGGGTGTTTGCATTATTTATGATTTTTTCAATAAAATATGTCAATTTATGGATTTTGTGAGATTTCTTGAGATTTACGATTAATTGTTCTTTAGTATTTGAATTTAATCCTTACCTAATTTATTTAATGATTCAACTTGATTAATTGCATGTGAATTGGGCAAAAATTCAACTTGAATTATGGAATTGCGCGATATTGCTCGCCAAGTATTAAATTGTGATCATTTGCATGAATTTAGGGCTATTTAGTTATTTTTATAGTTAATTAACGAGTTTGTGTTTAATTGCATATCAATTTTGCTTTTTACATGAGTTTAATGTATAATTTCATTAATTTTGCATAGTTGTGAAACAAAGGTTTTTAATTCCACATTTGAGGTTTAATTCATAATTAAACAATTATGTTAGCTTAATTCGTTAACTAAAATATTTTAAAATTTAATTTTGTGATTAATAAGGTTATTAGTTAATTTTATAATTATTTTTTCTTTATTTATTTATTTATGTTAATTCGTTTTGATTTCGTTGTTATTTTGTCTTCGCGTTTAATAATTTAGTGAGCATACTAAATTTAAATGTGGGGAAAAGGGTACTCTCATAATATATCTACGAATGCCTTACACTTATTTTAAATTTTAGGCACAACAATGAGATCACGACGAGAAAAGGAGATCCTACGGAATCAATAAAGAGCAGAAGGTTTCTCAACCATCCCCCAGCCCCCAGAGCAACTGCAAATGTTGTTATTCAATGTTGGGGCCTAAGAGGAACAATACTAGAGGCTTAAAGATAAAAAGTTTCAGAGTGGCATATTCATAGACTGGGAGGCGATGGAGAAAGTTGGCTTAGCACAACAAGTTCAAAACCTCGTTAAAATTGGCGTGTGGTCCCGAATCTTTGAGATCATAGAGCCATCTTATTAAGAGTTGATGCTCAAGGTGTTCTCCATTCTTTGTGGAGAGAGATGGCCACAATGGGGATCGTCCTAACAAGATCCAGTTATAGATGAGTGAAGACATGTTCCGGACGAGCTATTAAAAAATTTCCATCATGATGGGTCTTTACAATCAGAGTAAATGAGGACGTTAGAGTACATTGCACTACGAACATAATTTTTGTATGGATTGTCTCCTTGACACTTATGACGTATGATTAGCACGAAGGAAGACTATGACCCAAACAAATCCATTGTATCCACACTGTGACATCCCGCACTTAGATATATTCATGGAATTCTGAGTCGCACACTGAGTGGTCAAGTTGACAGTTGGTGAGTCGTTAGAAATCTGGACGTGTTTTATCTATTATGCATAAGTGAGAGGATGTCAATCCACCTGGGCACGTGCTTACCCAGTTTATTAGACATTAGAGCGAGGAAAGGAAGGTCAAAACAATCTGTGTGGGGCCTTTCTTAATCAGATTTGCACAACAGACGGGGCTATTTAATCGATTACCACTAATCTGACAGGTAGGCACCATGACGACACTCAACTTAGATGTTATGAAGCATATGCACATGGTGCGTCAATGACAAGGACCCACAGGTGTCATATATAGACTTATTGGGTACTTTGACGAGTCGACAGTATAAGGGGGACCTAGGGAAAAGCCACAGTAGCCATAGTCATTGTCATCCCAGACAAGAGGGATTGTACCAAAGGAGGTTAGCCTAGACGTATTGAGAGCGTAGACACCTCAGTAAAACTAGTTGATGATATCTCAATTAGAGAGAGCAGATGGGAAAGCTCAAGGCAACTATTGAATGAATGAAAGAGTGATTGTTATTAATAGCAAGCTGCCAAGGCATCAATTTTTAGCCTCCATCCTCTAGCTAGGGTACTTCATCAGTAACTCCTCCACCTTTTGAGGATTATTGACCTGATGACCCTTCATTGTCGAGCAGGCCTTAGTTACAACACAATAGAGGGTGATGCTTAACTTATGTATCTTTTCTTTTTCACTTTAGTTGCGTTTTTTTTTTAATTTTCTCTATCTTTGTTTAAACATTAATATTAATGTTATTTCATATTTCTTAGTTATTTTTGTTTTCTTATGTTATTTTCATCCCTTTTTTTATATTTTTTAAGGATGTTAGTATATCATATCAGATGGACATTCCCAAAATCATGAAAATCATAATCCAAAACTCGTATTACTTGAGAAAGTACCAAATTTCACTTTCTCACATATAATATATGCTTATATTGTGTACATTGAGAACATTGTGCAATTTTAAGTGTGGGAGAGGGGATAATAATTTTCTTAACTTTATTATAATCTTTTTTATTAAATCTCATTAATAGATATTAATTAAGATAGTCAATTTAAATGTAAATTGCATATTATTTACAAACATAAAACCATTCTTTTTGTGAGCTTTTGAGCCTAATAACAAAATTTCAAAAAAAATCTCACATATTCTTTCATATGTGTTATCATGCATAGTTGAATGATTGTAGAACTTCCTTTTATTATACATATTAAGACCATATTTGTTAAATTAGAAGCATTGAAATGATAAAGGCAATTAGATTCAATAACTTGTTTAAGCCTTTTTTATAATTACCTTACCATATTTTTATCTTTAGCAATTACCAATTTTGAGCCTTAGCTTTTTTCATTGATTATAACCCAGTTAGTAACCTTTATCCTATCTTTCTTTGAAACCTTTTTATTGTTTTGAACCATGAAGCTTATTTACTTTACTTGTTTGTTTGAAACTTGAAATTTTATGTCTTTAATTGTGGTACATGATAAATGCTTCAAAAAAATAAAATTCGCAAGCATAGAAAAGAATAAAAATCTATAGTACTAATGGATTTATAAGGAAAGGACCTGTGTATATTGTGAGCAAGTGTCATGTAATGTTTCCTTTGTAAATTTCCTTCAATTTCATCACACTTTTATTATCTCATTAATATCTTACCTAAGCCCTATTACAACCTTATAAAGACCTTTTGATTTTTGTTTCTAGTTTACATACAAGTGGTGGAAATATGATAATATTTGATAGGGGTAGATTGCATAATGTTTTAGGGGGTAGTTTAGTATGGGTTTAGTTGTTAAATTGAAAGATTAGTGCAAGTTTAGGTTAGGATTGTGTTGTTTTGTTAGATATTTGTGTTTCGAGTATTTTATAAGTTAAAGTATACTATTGAGCTTAAATTTTGTGTATTTCAGGTGCCTTGATATGCTTGTTAGTGTTTGAGATCAAATATCAAAGAACGGAGAAGATTTGGAGGAAGCTTGGTGAAAGATTCAAGCACAATGGATAGGCCACGATCGTGGCCTGCACGACAACAGACATGGATCAGCTTCGAAAACTCAACTTTACGGGATTATTTGGGGCCTTATGGGCCCTAATAAAACCTAGATTTTACCCTAAATAGAAAAGACTACAAAGAGGACAGAGAATCCTAATTTTTTGTGCCTGCATTTTCCATTTTGAGAGAAAATACAAGGAAGAAGGAAGAAGGAGAGAAGGGGAAAACAACATCCATAGTTGCTGTCCAACCACTCCAACCTAACCATTTCAAGTTCTTTCCTACTTTCTCTTATTTATTTACTTCATCTTGTTGTATGACTTGGGTTTGAGAATGTTAAACATGTTGTTAATGATGTTCTAAACTCCTTTAGGGATTTGTTCTTGAATTAATGTTAAGGTGATTTCTTTTGATGTTAATACATTGAGTATTGTGATTATTTGTTATATTTGCATGCTTCGATAACAAATCAAGGGAGTGAACCAATAGCAAAATGATTAGATTGGGTAATGAGAGTTAAACAATCTAATAGATCAAGCAAATAATCAAATTAGTAATTTATACAAAGAGAGATTGCATGTGAGGACTCGATAGTCTATCGGAGGGATTAAGATCTAAATGGATGTGTGGGCTTCTTGTTAATTTAAAGATTGTAAATTCCACAGTTTATGATTTAGGTTTAATGATTATAACTCTGGAGAGAGTAATCCACCCTTCGAAGTCTAAGATCGACACAGAGTTAACTCAAAAGTAATCATGTTAGCATTTGATGATAGGATAAATCTCCCTTCTCATAATTCTTTGATCTTGTCTTGTCGCGATATCTCAATTGTTAAGTGGTTTGTTCCATTTGATTTAATTTTGTGGATCTCATAATTTTATTTTCATTCAACCCTACTTGAGGTTTAATTTTCTGTTTATCTTTATTTTCATTTAAATCACATTTTTACAACCTTAGACAAAGTTAGGATTCAATTAGTTCATTAATTCCTCGTGAGATTGGCACCTCAACTACTATGCTTACGACCTATGCACTTGCAGAATATTGAGGGTTTTATAAATAGATTAAAACTTGGCTCAACAATATTCCAAGCTTATGATTAAGAGTTATACTATGCATTGATTTAAGAATTTGCTACTTTTCACCCTAAACACTTGAGTGAAACCTTAGTGAGGATGTAAGAATTATGTTTTCGTTTTAAAAAGATTATTAACTTGATTATTATTGATATCGACTTATGAAGGTTAGTTTTAGGATAACTTGATTATATTTATATGTTTATTTGATTAATATGATATGACAATTTATAGTATGAGAGGACGAGTTGAGATAAATAAAGGGTCAATGTGTATAAAGTTAATAATTTAGATTATGATTTGCTTGAGGACAAGAAAAAGCTTAAGTGTGAGGATGTTTGATAAATGCATATTTGATTATAATTATGCAGTCATAGTTGATGTATTTTGCTTAATATTTTTTAATTTTGTTCTATGTTTGATACTTAATTCTCTCCAAGTGCATTTATAAGTTATAATTACCTTATAACAATTTTGATTAAAGGGCGAGGGAAACAAGAAATTAACGTTACATGGATTTGGTAAAAAAATATCCAATCCATACTTACAAGAAGATTCAATAGAAGAGAAAGGGAGATTTAGAATTATGTTATTTTCTATTAGTTTTCTTGCATGTTTATCTTTTATTTTGTTTTCTATAAGTAACTAAATGTGTTTAGTTTTTAGGTGTGATGAATCCTAGTTTGTGATAATACAATACGTTTAATTATATTGATTGATTATTACAATTTAATTATGCGTTTTATTCTTGTTCTAATATATTTGGAATATTAGTGCATGATTTGATTTCATATAATTGAGATTGAGAAATCCTCTTATATGAATAGATCTACCATAATTGAAAAGAGTTGCATGCAAACCTAGAGATATGCTGACATAAATCCTTTGGATTAGGGTCAAACCTAATAACAAAATTCATAAATCGATAACGCAATTCTAGGGGTGTTAACTAAAAAGATGTCTGCTAATTAATTGATGGATTAGTTTTTAGTAGTCTTGAGAGAGTTAATTATATGAGATAGAAATTTTTACGGTCCAATAACCAATAATATTGTCACATGATAAAAGGTTAAGTATTTAATGATTCTTAGGGGATTTATTACCTAAACACTATTTTTTATATTGTTTCTAATCTTGGTTTAATTATTTGGCTTTATTTTAAATAAAAATATGACTATTACGTTATATAATAGAAAAAAGGTAACTACTTGTACTTACCGTCTTCATTGGATCGGCCTATACTTGCCTGTGTTTGCTATAGCTAAGTCGTGCGCTTGGGGTAATTTAATTATTGGTATAAAAATAACCAATCATTTATATAAGATGCAAATTCAAATAATAACATAATATCTTTTAATCTATATACTAGTGTATTTTTTTCTTAAAATATATGTCCTTATTTTGGTTATACCCTTTACTTACCAATCTAGCTTTATTTTTCAAAATGGTACTCAATTCATCTAATTTGTTTCTAGATACCCAATTGATATATATGATATGGTGGTCTCTAGATCTAAATACTAAATTCCAAACCTTACTTCTCTCACGTTTGTTTAATTCCTCATTCATAGCAAGAACCTAGCTTTCATCACTAAAGACTTCTTTTATAGTCTTAGGCTCATTTTTAGAAATAGAAGTAATATAAGTCTATAAGATGTGATCTAGTGATTATCCTTTGTTGAACATCACCTATAATTTGATCTAAAGGATGTTTCTTCTTGAATTTCCAATCTCTTGGATACTTCTCATCCTTTTTATCTCCTTCACTTAGTTTAACAACATTTTCACTTAACTTATGCAAGGTGTCTAATGATCAATCTTATTCTATTTAAGTGATAATTTCTCCAAATCCTTGAATAAACATATATCATCATCTTTAAGAATTTCCCCTAGAGTTAAACAATCTTGGGCATTATAATTGATAGTGGTTGTAATCCTTTTTCTTTGTTATAACTAATCCTTTTATTATCGTTTAGTACTTACCTATGTGTACTTGGCTCTTTAAATTGTAATTGATAGTAGTTCACCTTATAAGTAGTATAGGCTAAAATTCTTGTAATTTTTAGGCTTTTCTTGTAATTTTTAGGCTTTTTAATATCTAGTATACACTTGAAAACTTAGTAAGGTATGGAAGACATATAAGAGGCTAGAGGTGCAAAAAATATAATAGGAACTAGAGGGTTAAGAAGACGTAAAGGAATAAAAAATAGGGGACAAATAGGTGTAGAAGACACAATAGGAAAAAAAAGGTAGTATATTATATGCTTAAGAAGGTAACATCAACAAAAGCAAAGTATCAATATAAGAATGAGAATAATAGAAATATCCTTTTTGAAGTTATGGATAATCAAGGAAGACACATTTCTTAGACTTTAAAGAGAGTTTGGTAAATCCAAGATCAAGAAGATAAAAGAAGTACATACATAGAAATTGACGTAAAGAAAGCCGAAATAAAGGAGTATTGCATGAGAGACATGACAATATAGGAGTCTGAAAGGCATGTTATTAATCAAAGTATACAAATTTCCTAAGAATTATAGGTTGTGAAATAACCAAGGAAGCTTTGGTCACATTGAAAGAACTCTATCATGGAACAATAGAACAAGGTGGATGCAAGTGTTAAATCTCAAAAGAGATTTTGTGATTCTAAGGAAGGAAGAAAGGAGACCCTACAAGAGTTTTCTGACAAGCTAATGATGGTTGTAAATAAAATTAGATTGATGGGAGAAGAACTACTTGATAGTAGGATCATAGAGAAAGTGTTAAACTTGCTTGAAATATTGGAGACAAAAATTTCATCTCTATAGGATTTAAGCCTAAATTAATCAATACCCTGCATGCTCAGGAGTAAATAAGAATGTTGAGAAAAGAAGGAACTCAACAGGTAGTTGAGGGGGCTTATCTAGCAAAGGCCTTATCTTTAAAAGGAAAAGTTCAATCTCAATGTGGTATTAACAAAAAATCTAGTCATAATGAAGACAATTGTTGGCATAAAAGAAAGTCTCTATGTTTCAAATGCAAGAAGTTTGGGCATATGCAAAGAAATTACAAAAATAAGACTTAAGAAAGTGTCAATTTGGCACATGTTGTTGAAGAAAAAGAAAATTTGTTTTAATATTGGTGAGAATTGCACCATAAAGAAGCTTCTATAGAGAAGTGCTCCAATATTGAAGGTTGATGGGAAGTATATCATCAGACACAAGAAGTCTTACAACTTTAAATCAAGAGGGAATGGTAGAGAACGATTCAAATTTGTTAAAAAAAATGTGATCCTATTTTTAATGAGTTATCCAACTTTGTTTAGATTGTTTACTTTTATCTTAGGTATTTAAAATTTTAAACTTTTCATTTGTTTGGTTAATCTTTACCGAGATAATGAAACTTGAGTGTTACTTATTCTTTTATCTTATCTTATCTTATCTTATCTTATACATGTTCATCTTCTATTTTTTAAAAAAACTTGAACATGTTTCTACTCAAGATGGAAATGGGGATCTTACTAATGAGACTATTGATAATGTTATTATAAAGGGTCAACTTGAGGTTATTAATAGAAGTAATACTTATTTAAAGGAGGTGACACTGGATATCTCCATATCTGAACATACTTTTGGTCCTAATAACGTTGCTATGTATGAGGTGATATAGAATGATACATTGGTTGAAATTAATGTTGTACCCATTTACTTGACTTCACAAATAACTTTGGTTGTTACACTATCTCCTCCTCTAAAAGATTACATCTGCATAGATGTGGCTAATCCATCTAAGGATTACAGTGTGGATATATAAATTCTTATCTTGAATGTCCCTATAGCTAACTTTACAATTTCCACTAAGATGGTTTAAGTTAATAATCAGTTGGTACACTTGAGGAGAAATAGTAATTTCTTTCTAGTTGTTAAAAGATGTCTGGGTAGGAAAGCTAAAAGGAAGCTTAATGAAGGTGTAAGCTCTTTTATTTCTTCTTAATGAATATTATGGGTTTGAATGTGAGGGTTATGAATAACCCCAAAAAATAACAAGTGATATCTAACTATTTTTTCTATATTGAGCGTTGGAATTTTGATCTTTAGTAACAAAACTAAAGGAATCAGTTTGTAAAGGGATGTAGTTCAAAGAAAGAGGTTAGCATTTCATTTTGATTTACTAGTTCCATAACAAAGGACAAATAATTTTTTTCTTTGATCTGGATAAAGTGGAAGTTATTAATACCTTGGTTAGTGATCAAGTTATCGATCTTCTAATCGAATTTAGAATGAGCAATTGTAAAACATATATTTCTTTTATCTATGCCTCTTATTTTGGTTCTCATATATCTAATATATGGAATGACCTTCTTGCTAGAGGTTCCAATATGTCAACTTTTTAGATCATACTTAGTGAGTTTAATTGTTTGCTCTTATCTAAAGAGGCTCAAGGTTAAAATTGTGTCAAGCTACCTTATACTGAAATCAGATTGTGTTTGCCAATATTGAGGTGACCTAGCTTATAAAGGTCATCAATTGACTTGGTCTAACAAGCAACAAGGCCTTTAGCTAACAAGGAAGAAACTAGATTTGGTTCTTATCAATCAACAGTGGTTAAACCAATATCTTTGGAGCTTTATTATCTCCACTAGACTGTAATAATAAATATTCTAAAGAATTTTAAGCCCCTATGCTCTTATCATACACCAATGGAGGCTCATTGCTCTGTAAGGAAGGACAACATTCTTAAACTACCTAGAAAAGTTGGAAGGGTTCCAAGATGTTATTTTGAAAGAGCTGATTCAGGAAGTAGAATGCTATGAATAATTGAAGTGTTATATGAAATTTCAATCCATTAAATTAGGACTTAAGGATTTACATTTGAGGAGTTCCACAAATAAGTATAGGGATATTGAGGCTATCAGGGGCAATTTATTTAAGATTTAGTTTCAATTCACCCTACCAACTCAGTTTTAATCAATGATGAGAAAAAGGCCCTCTATGATTATATCAAAGCTTCAAAAATTACCTTTAAGGAAGAAGGGAAAGGGTCTAATGGCTTTCAAAGGGGATAGGAACACCTCTTTTTCTTTAAATATATCCTTATAAAAAAGATTACAAATAAAATCTCTAATCTCTTTAATGAAGCGGGGAAAAAGATAGACAGATGGAAAGAGCTAAAGGAATTAGCTTTTAGTTACTTTAAGAATTTTTCAATGGATCCTAGCTCTTTTAATGTCTCTATTCCATCTCATGAGGATTTTGTAAAAAAATCCATCTCTAAGATTTAGGCAATGTACCTAAGTAAGTAAGTTAAGATTCTTCAAATTGAAGCAATTATTTTTAGTTTCAATCTTAATAAGGCCTTTAGTCCAAATAGATTTAATAACTATTTATTTTAGGTATCTTGGCATCTTACCAAACTTCAGGTATTTTAAGCTATTTAGGATTTCTTTAAGGCACACAAGCTCATCAAACAATTTAATATGACTTACTTTTCCTGGTTTCTAAACGCCTAGCCTTAGCTCACCTAAGGATTTTACGCCTATCTCTTATCAAAATACCTTTTACAAGATTATCACTCAGATTATAGTTTTCATACTCAATTTTACTGTGGACTCTCTAATGTATATATCTTAAAAAGCTTTGCTCAAAGGAAGAAATATTAGGGATAATATTCTCTTCATACATGAACTCTTTAAGGGTTATCAAAATAAGAGATCTAAACCATATTATGCAATGAAAATAGACTTCTATAAGGCATTTGATACTATAAATTGGAGCTTCATTCTATAAGCTCTTAAGGCTCTTAGGTTCCTTCACTTAATTATTATTTAGATTCAACAATGTTTTTCTGTAGCTTTCTTTAGTTTCCTATTAATGATAAGCTTACCCCTATGTTTAAGTGGCAGAGGCATTAAGTTAGGTGATCCCATCTCACCCTATCTATTTGCTATATGCATTAAAGTATTAAGGTTATCATGGATTCTCTTTTTAACTTTTGCTTACTTTCAGGGTTAAGCTTTAATGGTGATTGGTGTTTGGTCCTTATTGCTATAAAAAAAATTAGGAGGATTACATCACTTTTATTATAAAGTAAAAGATTTGAAAGCTTACTTTAAGATATTTTGGTGTTCTTATTATAACTAAAAGGATAAATTTTGTTGATTGCCAAGCCATATTTGATTCCATATATAATAGGATAGGCTATTGGCCTAATAAGAGCCTATCTTATATATGTAGTTTAACATCCCGTTTTCATACTAAGAGTTAGAACCCAAAAATTTAGAATTTGTAAGAACAAAGAGAGATTTAGAAAATTGCATTTCATGCTCATGTATAATATAGTATGCTCACATGTGAATAGTAGTTCTTGCACATGAAAATAATTGTTCATGCACTCAATTGAGATTTTTCGGGTATAAATGATTGTTTTAAAGTGAATATGATGTGAATTATGGTTTTGTGTGTTAAAAATTGAGTTGGAATGTATAAGTAGTGAATTAGAATTTTTGGTGAAAATTTGAGAATTTTCTAAAATTTAAGGGTATTTTTGGACTAGAAAAAATACCAAGTGACAGAACAATTGATGAATAATAGTAGAAATAAGGGTCAAATGGCAATGGAAATTTTTATAAATGACTTTGGGATTTAATGACTTATGTCATTAAAAATTGGGAGACAATTGGAGTAAAAATTGGAGACAAAATGAACTAGTTATTAAAGTGGACCAAAAGGGACCATGAGCACTCGCCACACCACTTGTTAAGTCACTTTTGTTATGGTCTTTCACTTGCCAAAAATGACACCCACCCCATTTGGCTCAACTTCTGCATTTGTTCTTCATCTTCTTCATTTCTTCTTCATCTCCACGACACTCACTCTCTCCCACTTTCATCAACGATAAATCTTGCTCTCACTTTCACTTGCTACTTCATTTTCTTTGTCTTTTTCACCTTGCTACTCAAAGACCCAACCTATTCCTCTATGAAAGTTGATGATCATGGAGA
>JANZXV010225418.1:0-16005 GCA_027576455.1 Erythroxylum roigii | reverse complement strand
AGGAATCCAATGCTTCGAAAATCATGTCAAACAAATGTCGGAAGAAAAAGATATAAGCAAAAGAATGGAAAATTTTCAAACAAAAAAATAAACCGAAATCATTAGTCGGCTAGCGATCGCAAGTCCGTAGAAGCAGAAGCCGGCCCGCGATCGCGAGCCAAGGAGAATTTTGCAATTTCCTTTTTTTATAAAAAAACATAGAATTTCAAGATTTCATAACTTTTCACTCATAACTTCAAAAATTACAAATTTGGTATCAATAAAAAGCTCAAAGGAAGCTTTACAACGTCCACGAAGAACTCAAAAACCAAATCCTTCTTTAAAGGGGTCAAAATCCCAAACAAAGTTTCTGCCCCCATTTAATGCCACCCTAAGCAGCAACACAACTTCCAAAAATCATATCTTTCAACTCCAAGGTCCAAACATGTCATATTTTATATCAATGAAAAGATCAAATTGCAACCTACAATTGTCATGAAGGACAGAAAAATCAATTTGACCTCTAAGGGAGTCGAAAACCACTTCAAAGTTTCTGTCCACTAATGATTATGCCAAAACAGTAACAAAAACTTGTAAAAATCATAACTCCACATTGCAATGTCTGAAATTTCCATACTTTACATCAATGGAAAGATCAAGACATAATCTAAAATTTTCATGAAGCACTTAAAGGCAATTTCAACCTCTAGCTAAGTCAATTTTTCAACCAAAGTTTCTACCATGCTTGTGACATCCAAAAACCACATCCAAACTTCCAAATTTCATATCTTTCAATTTCCACAATAAAAAATAACATATTATACACCATTTAAAAGCTATGCAATTTCTCTATAACTTTCATGTAGACCACTTAATCCAATTCAAACCACATCAGTTCAAAATTTTTCTTAAAACACAATACACACAAATCTATACTTATGAGCAATTTCCAAACACAAAGCAAAATGACTTAATTTCGAATGATCATAACTTTCAATTCCGATGTAGAAAAATATCATACTTTATGGTGACAGAAAGCTTTGAACAGAAGCTATAAGTTTCATAAAGATCATTATCTCGAATTCTGCCTAAATCAAAAAGTCAAACTTTCTTAATTCTTCAAATTCTCACACTTTTTCTCTTTATTTCTTGATTTTCAACTTTCATTTCAATCAACTCATTCACTTTAACTCTCATAACCCATACAAATCTACTCAAATATCAAAGCCATCAAAACTAATCAATTCTTTTCTCATAAATTTTCTTAAAGCAAAATTTCATCTATAACACAATACTTATACAAAAATACTCATTTCATACATTTAATATTTCTAAATTCCACTTAAAGATCGGGGTCCAACACTTAAGGATGTACTACTTTATCTACTTTAAACATACTGATATAACATCTGTAAATTTAGCACCCTCTCTAAATAAAAGAAATAATTATTTTTATAAGATATTGAGATTGGAGAATTTTACATTCATTTTATACTTAAGGACCAATCATGTTCTTGAAAAAAGTAAAAGCCAAAGATTCTTACGAAATCACACATAAATTAAAGTATTTTAAGTACCTTCATCACCATCCTCGTATGAAACACAAGCATTCTCCTACACACTTTCTTTGTCAACATATAAAGGCTCCATCAACGCATGATTCAAGCAATAATAGTGAGTCATGCAAAATTATATACTAATTTCAAAAAAAAATAGAATTTGGTGCTTTATTAGGAATATATTAACCAGTTTTTTGGATACAAGAACAAATTAAAAATAAGTGGGAGTTAATGCAATACAATGTTTCCTAAAAGATTTCATTGTTACTAAAAATGACTCTTAATTCTTCAAATTAACTATCTATATGTTTTCTAGGTGTAACTATATACTAAACTAGACAACATCGAAGTAGCACTTAATAAAGTGCTCTATACCCTATCATATGGTTCCATCAATATCTTGCTTGATTGCAAAGTGTTGCTTTTAATATTGCCCAAGCAAATGAATATAACTTATACATCTTAATTTTTAAAATATTATTCAAATATTCGAAAATAAATTAAAGGTCAGTCTATTCTACCATGAGAACTTAATTTCACAAATATTTGGTAAGCTTTAATATTAAAAATCCACAACAATCTAAGAATAATAAAAATGTTTCAATCTCACAATGTTTATAGCACTACAAGGAAAATGGAGAATTGCGACGGCTTATTACCGACGGTATTAAAACCGTTGGAAATACCGACCGAAAAAATGGTTCGGTCGGCGAAGTTGGTTAACTGTTTAGAAGTTACGACGGATCAATATTCCGTCGCAAAACTGATGTGGAGGTTATTTACTGACAGAAAATTCGGTCGGTAATGGTGTCGATAAAAACGTTGGGGTCACTTAAAACCTACCCCTTTCTTTTTTTCCTCTCCACCGCTTAGACTTCTCTCCTACCTCCCTTCTCCGCACCTGCGTTCTTCTCCGTTGGTTTCTCCGGCGACTGGCATTTCATCTTCTCCATTGGCGTTAGGCGTTAGGCGTTGTTCATTCTTCTTCTCCCTTCCGCACGTGCTAAGGTCGCCTCCTCTCCCTTCCCCAGCTGGTTCTTCTCTGTTGATGGATCTTCCAGCTTCGTTCTCCAACGCCGCCGGTGGCCGCCCACTGGAGTGACGTCTCCCCTCGCCGGCGTTGTGGTCTTTGACGAAGGTAAGTAACATCTCCTCCCTCCTCTTTGCCGATGGGTATGGATTTTGATTTTAAATTTAAATGTTTTATTTGTTTTTATATTTAAATGTATATTCATATAAATGTTGATTTATTTTTAAATGTTGTAATTGATTTAAATGTTGAAATTGATTATCATGTGTAAATGTTGATCCGTAAGGTGTCTTTTTGGTATAAATGGTGATGTGTTTTAATTAATTTTAATTAATTTCATTGACACTTCTCTTCTTAAATTTATTTTTTTAAAATGTTATTGTCAAAATGTCTCACTCTTAAACTAATGATAATAATAGTATTGGATTATCTAGACTTATACTTGTGTATTAATATAAGTGTACTTGTGTATACTTAGTAGGCTACTTTGTAAATAAAGATTGGTATATCTTAAAACGCAAGTTTGGACACATATTAATTAGAGGAAAGATGATCTCAATGATAATTTAGTAATTGAAAATAATCTTTTTCTTTAAGTTTAACTAAAGTTTAACATGATAAAAATATTAGAGGCAAGGTCATGACATATCAATAGTAAGCCAATGTTCTTGTAGACATACCACCCATAAGTAGATATAAGAAATATGAAGTGTAAACATGTTCTAATAAAGATTAAGTTGCATAATATAACTTTATAGTACTAGTCTATAAATCGATTATACTTTTTATACATTTTAATAAGCAGACCTATACCTTAATAAGGAAATAGCAAGTATAAAAAGAATAGGCTATACATGTATATGTTTTGAGATATAGATGGACAAGGAGCTCCTTAATAGGCTATTTATAATGAAGATTGATGAAGAAGGGGATATTTAGGAGGTAGAAATTCATTTGAACTATAAATGAAAACCTATGATCTTATAGAAAAGGCAGGATAGGAAGCCAATTGGAAAAATCTTTCAATATAGAGAATACTAGGAGGTAATGGAAGAAAATGTTCAAAAAGCTCATAAATGGTGAATTAAATCCTCATAATGCTAAATTGGTAAAGGCTTACTTATTAGTGAGAAAAAAATGATGAAGATAAAAAAAAATACATCATTGAGGAAATAACAAGCATATACAATGAGCTTGAATTCATATATTAACCAGTACTTACTAACATCCATCATTAGAGGATTTTGTTCTAAAAAGAAACTAGGGAGGAATCGTAAGGAAAAGGATACTAATAATCCTTCATAATGTTTATTAATAGTTGGAATATTAGAGAGATTAATTTCCCCAAAATAATAATTGCTTTAAGAATTTTTATTTAAGAATAAATTATTTTATTATTCTTTTAGATTAAAAAAAATGAAAGCTAACATACTACAAGTTAGCCTTTATTTTTTTATAAAGGAAGTGGGTGACACATTAACATCATCAAAATCACCATAACAGAAGGATCATAGTGGCTTACTATCAAATCCACCTAACTTATTCCTAACACTCTGATCAATTTTTATATTGCCAGGTAACAATTAGTAGTACTAATATAAGAATGAATATCATATTCATATATGAAGAAAATGTGGAATTATATAATAAAACACTTTGGGGAGATCTTGTTAACATACAACTTAATAACACAATCCTATAATTCATTTTAGGAGATTTCAACTACACACTTTACTTGCAATAAGCAAAAGGGTCAATATCTAAGGCAAATCCTTGTAATGAAAACATTATGAGATGTGTAAACTAATTGGGACTATCCAATCTTAGTTATGAAGGCAATCAATTCATTTGGAATAGAAAACAAAGTAGAAGTTTTCTTTTTAGAAGAAATCTTGATAGAATTTTAATAAGCTTAAGTCAGACAACTAAATTCACCTACCCATTTTACAAATCCTCTATTGTCAGACCATACTCTAATTGAAGTGCATTCAAAATTTTTAACATAGCACTGTAAATTAAATAATTACCTTACTAAAGCCCCAAAATTCAAGGAGGAATTTAGTACAAGCTTAGGGATAAGAGTTGAAAGACTTAATGCATTTAAATGTATGGAAAAAATAAAGGCCATGAAGTACGAACTTAAAGATCTTATCACCAAATACAGTGACACTCTTTAGAACAAAAATTAGGCTTTGATCAACTTACCAAAATTTAGGAAGAGCAAAACTCTAAACTACGTAATAAAAGGATTAAGTTGAGGAAAAGATTGCTTTAAAAAAATAAAGAGTTTAACAGCTTGAAGAAGGAAATAAAATACAAAAATTTCCATTATATTGTGTTAAAAAGATAATTATTAATCACTTCTTTATGGAACTTCGATGGCTCCACCTGAAATATCTAACAAGAACTGAAAGAACATATATTTAACTTTTCAAATAAACCCTTGGTGAAGCTAAAAGCTTATTAGTTATGATATATGTTTATCCTATCAAAACTAAACTAAAAATCATTTACGTAAATACACTTGTCATTCTTAATGTTGTATTCTGGGTCAATACAGATGTTGATCCTTTAAGGACTAAAAGCACTAGACTAACTATATTTCTGTACCTACTACAATAAAAAATTATTGAATTAAAGGAAAAGATTAATGAAACTAAATTTACTAATACGAAGTAACAAACCAAAGCAATGTGTAAGACTAAAACAATGAATATATAAACAAAATCTAGATAAGAATTCCCTTAGAACCTTTTGTGCTTACACTTATCATGATTTAATGGTTAACCTAGTTTGTTATACTATAGAGATTAAATTCATAAATACATTCTTTCTCAAGATATGAAAATCCTATCCTTAAGTTTATTGAATTAAATCTATTTCTAATAAAAAATCCTATGATTACATTAACTTGTTATATAAATTCCCTTTATAGATTTAGCCTTAAATTAAAAGATCTATATGGTATTCTCTCTAGGATTCCATGCAAACCATGTTATTCTTGTCTTGGTCTATTTATACATATGATCTGTCAATCCCTATAAATGAAATCCAATATTAAACCCAAATGCTACAAATCTTAATTTAATCGTAATGTATAATTATGAATAAATTGCAATAAGACTTAGGCCTTTCATTGAATTAAGAAATCAATAAAAAATGATTTTAAGGTACATCCCACCTAAAACTATGTCAATTTAATTCATTCTAATGTAAAAGCAATCCAACAAAAATCAAGAAAAAACCATAGTACAAAATAACTTATTCTTATAGATATTGAGATGTTAATGTTCTTTAGCTAAATCTTGATGGGAATCTCTTTTTTTTTTTAATTACAAGATTGCTTCATTCTTGTCTTAAGATGCTTTAGTTCAGCTCTTAATTAACTACTCTATGGTCCTTCTTCTTTTAATTCAAAAATTAACCTTTTTATTTTCACAAAACCCTAAAATTCTAAAAAATCTTCACCTAAAATTGGTATAACACGGATACTTGTTTAGCTTTTGTACTTCCTAATCATATAAAAGTCATTGTTAACACTAGTCAACAACAAAAACTCATTATGCACTTATGTTGGCAGAGTAACTCCCTTATTGTGTATTTGATGGCTCATCTCGGGCATAAAGGTATAAAGGCCATGAACAAAGATCTGTTTTCAAGTTGCACTCCTTAATGTGGCAATTTGTCCCAAAAGCATAAACTAAGGACTAATATGAGACTGAACATAGGTTTATTTTTCCCCATCTTTTGAACATGGGACCATGTTCAACCTCTACTTATCCAAATTCATACTAAAACCTCTCCAAATTGGTTTCAACTTGCCCAAAATCATTCTTTATTCGTTAGGGAGATAAAATAAGGTTTGTAAACAAAATATAAGACATATTAATATCAAATCATATAGAGTTCATCAAAACATAAGTATAATACTCATACACTACAAGAAAATAGAGTTTATTGATAGAAATTATTGACATAATGTGAAGGTTTTCCGTCGGCAAGCGAAGTTAGCGACATAAATTATCGACGACATGAGTTGTCAGAGAAACGACCGTATGCAATCTTTAGAGATGGAATAGAAATATTCTGTCGCTAATTTATCGACGGACATTTTCTATTCTACTGCTATATGTAGTAACGGTAACTTTTGTGCCACCGGTAAATTTAGTGATGGATTTTGTATGTACGCTAGTAAATTTAGCGATGATCAAAGTTTTGGAAATTTGTCAGAAAATGTAGCGATGGTAAGTTATGTTCTGTCAGAAAATTTACCGACAATTTTTTCTTATTCTTTTGATAAATTAACTATTAAATTTACCGACGAATATTGTCATTCTGTCGATAAATGCAACGATAGTTTTTAATTCTTTCCTACATTTAATTTTGATTAATAATTAATTTCTACAATTATTGTTGATAATATTTTGATTTTTCTACAATTAATTTGTCTAAACAGTAAGTTGATTGATAATATAAAGTAAAAATTATCTTAATTGATAAAAAAAATTATTATCTACAACAATAACTATCTAATTCATATAAAATGACTTGAGAGTAGCTACAACTAAGCTATGCAGTTGGCGAATGCGAATGCTCTGACTGCTAGTACGAGGTGTTGCCCGTCCCTTTCAACTCATCTATCTCATTACAGAGTTGGGCTATGCACTCCATCGACTATTGTAACTGAGTTGGCAACCTCTCTACTGTGCTCTCAAGATGAATGACTCTCTCATTGGATGCGGACCGCCTACTAGATACAGTTGTACTAGATGTGGAGGATTGTGAATAATATGTGTTCATAAATAAACCTAAGCCAAAGATCCTTCCAAGATGGTCCCTACCAGCCACTGTATCAAGATATGTCTGACTCTTATTAACAATTTCAGAGTGCTAACACTATCGTTGAATGCTTTCTTGTATTTGGTCCTATCAGGAGGCAATGTTTATGCTAATAAGAGATAAATATTAAGATTTAATATTAAAGCATAAATTTCACATACATGAACTTCTCTACATCGGGTGTTGACAAAGGTCACACCATCATGACTCTTAGTGTGGATGCATAAAAAGAGTTGACAAGGTGTAGGCTTCCTGCACATAGACTTTTCTTGCATCAGAATAAAATGTTATAAGTAAACTACAATTTACAAATATTTAAGCAGAGTTTTGTATATTTTTATGGTAGTTACCCTCTGTTGAGCAAAGAAAGTAACTCAACTACATAACCATATATGGCACCAGGTATTTATAACATTATCATTCTCCATAATACACATATATTTTCATTCCAAAATTCACACATCAAATTAAATTAAAATAAAATTTTATACATCAAAGTAAAAAAATCAGAATATAAGTGTAAAGTGTAGATACTTACAAGTTTCTCTGTATGCTCCTCGTGGGTAATATATCCTCCAGTGTGTATGGGAAGACTCTCTCCCTCTGGTCCTCCACATCTGTTTGTAGAATTGTGCTCTAAAATGGACACTGTCTTGGGTGATGTCCAATACTACTGCCAACGACTCCATATTTCTTCAAATATATAAGGAAGTAGTACCCTAGTCTTGCATATCGCACCAAGAACGTCTCCATAATGTGTACAACTCGCCTCTCTCATACTTTATAAAAAACTACGTCAAATTTAGAATCCCAAAAATAATCTTTCTAAAAAAACATACCATAAGTACTTATAACCTACAATATTTATCTAATTAATGTATAAAATTAATTAGATAAAAATACAAAATAATTTTTCCCCTCAAACTCCTGATAATAAAAATCCTTTTTCACCTAAGAGATATTTTTCTATATATAACCCTTAAGATCAATCTTCTTCTTGAACTTGGATGTCATGTTTCTTGAGCACGTTCCAATTGGAATCAAAATAATAAAAGCAAGTTTAGATCATTTTCAAATTAAAACCTATAACTTCATTATAAACGTATGGTGTTTCATATATTTTCACTTACAGATTATTGACAATTATGATGTAAGTTCTTCCATTAACTCTCTTAGCTTTAGGTTGGAAGGTCACCTCCTTCATCCGCAATTTTACCCCTGATATCTCTGTTGGTATAAGGGCATGGATGAAGGAGAAAAGGTGGATGATGAAGTATGGTAGGATGGTGTAGCATCAGGTACAGAAGGTGATTATACGTAGATTGTAGGTTGAGAAGGTGATGCCTCATCTAGATGTGCAGTAAGTGGATGTATAGATTCTGTAGCATCTGCATAATATGATGCTTCACTTGGACCTACACTGGCTGATGGAAATCATGGTTACTTGATCCTTGGTTGCATTATATCCTGTTTTCTCTTTGGTGGCATATCTTTAACATGAAATTCGCATTTTATTGAATATTCCAATAATAAAACAATATAAATTCAATATATAACAATATATTGTTAATGCAATAATAGATTAATTCATATAATATTTTATTACAAACACAAATTAATCGTTATCATGGTTGCTTAATTGTAAATCAAAATCATCATCATCTTCTTTTTCTGAAGAATTAGAATCAAACTTAGGTTCCTCTTCAGATCCCTTGCCCTCCTCATCCTCTCTAGATGAAATTTCAACATATTCATTATTTGGATCGTTCAAAGGTTTATTCTCATCATATGTAACACAACCATTTATTTTATAAACATCTTCCTGAAACACTTCACTTTCAATTCTCTTATTTTCTCCTTTTCCATATAATTCAAAAATACTTCTAGATTTAACTTTGCAAATGGACAACCAATCTGACTTATCTCGTTGTAAGCTAGGGAAAGGGACATAATACACTTGGATCACTTTATTGCCAACACAAAACGTTTAAATTGTCTAAATCTTATTTGTTGGTGGAATTGTGAACACATAGATTTAAATGAAGAAGTTGTTTTTAAAGAAATATTTTCCAACATCAAAGATAGCTAGCATAAAAAAAGAGATATACGGGATAAAAAAACATAGCGGAGAGTCCCTTTAGGAGTATTGGGAGAACTTTAAGAAGTTATGTGTCAGTTGTCCCCACCACAACATATCAAAACAACTCCTTATCTAATATTTCTACGAAGGATTGTTACCCACATAAAGGAGCTTGGTAGATGCAGTGAACAATGGGGCACTATGTTAGAAGACTTCCTTAGAGGCCAAGATTTTAATTGAGAGCATAACCGCTAATAATCAACACTTTTGGCACTCGTTACGATGTTAGTCATGAAAATAAGGTAAGTATTTCATCCATTAACGTTTAGATGAGCTAATGTAGTTTGCTAGAAAAATTTCTATTAGACAAGTATAGGTAAAGGCATGCAAAATATGTGCAAATATTAAGCCATCTAACTGATGGATGCCTAACCTTACAAGAAGGACGTATGGAGTACGTTAATGCTGCGGGAGGGAATTTTCCTGGCTAATCCAATATGTATTCACAAACTTATAACCCAGGTTAGAAGGATCATCCCAACCTAAGTTATGGAGGAAATAGGCAACAAAATTACTTCCCAAATAGGCCACAAGGAGCACAACAATCTTAACCAAAGCCACAAGCCTCATCATTTAACTTAGGTACATCTCTGGAGGAATTAGTTAAGTCTTTTGCTACTGATAATTTGCAATTTTAGCAGATATCAAATAAGTCGAGCAAGATACAAAGTCTAGCATCCAAAGCTTAAAAGCTAGATGGGTCAGATGGCGGTGGCTATAAACTAACTCGAATTATAAAGTGGAGAGAAGTTGCCATCTTAGTCTAAGGTGAATCCATGGAATGTTAGTGTGGTAACCTGAGAAGTAGAAAGGAGCTTAAGGATAGCCACTGAAGAAGAGATCAAGAGGGAGTTAGGAAAAGGAGGAAAACCCTTGTCTAGCACAAGGTATACTTCAAAAGCCCTAATATAGTTAAGTCTAATCATCCACCATTTCCTAGCAGATTAGCAAAATAAAACAAGGAGGAAAAAGATAGGAGATACTAGAGACTTTCTAACAAGTAGAAGTAAATATACCTTTTCTAGATGTAATTAAGTAAGTGCCTAGGTACATAAAATTTCTTTTTTAACGGGTAGAAGTAAACATACCTTTGCTAGATGTAATCAAGTAAGTACCTAGGTACACAAAATTTGTTAAGAAAATTTTGTAACAATAAATGAAAACTGAGAGATGGCTAAAGAGTAATGACAGGTGAGAACATTTCTGTTGTCTTCAAAAAGAAGGTACGAATAAAATATAAGGACCTAGGTATACTTACAATTCCCTGTAAAATTGGTAACACTATGATCAAGAAAGCTATGCTAGATTTAGGAACATCAATTAATGTTATACCTCGTTCAATTTATGCTTCCTTAAATTTAGGCCCTTTAAAAGAGACAAATGCTATCATACAATTAGGGAGACTATTTATAAATATGACCCAAACTAAGATAGACATTTATGAGGGCACCTCACGATGGAATTTGATGGGCAAGTAATTCATCTTAACATTTCTTATTCAATAAAACACCCTCAAGATGATCATTATGTTTTCTGTATTGATGTGATTGATCCCTTAGTGCAGGAAATGTTTAAATTAAGTTGCAAGGATCAATTAGAAGCAGTTTTGATCGAGCAGCTTGAATCAGAAGCTAATAATGACGTTGAGTTAGGAGAAGAGCTTATTAAGATGGCAGATACCTTACAGTCATTGGAAACTTCTCCCATAAGGTATAAACTGGCTTCCATACAGTTACCTGAATCTTACCAGAGGCTTTTACCTTCTGATGTGCTGGTACCTATTGTGGAGTTGAAACCACTACCTGCCTACCTGAAATATGCATATTTAGGAGATAAGCAGACCCTTCAAGTCAATATTTCGATAGTGTTAACTTCTGATCAAAAAGACAAACTGGTTCATATATTAAGAGAGCATAAGAAGACCATTAGATGGAAGATTGCAGATATTTAAGGAATTAGACCTTCTATATGTATGCATCATATTTTGTTAGAGGAGGAATCCAATTCCACAAGGCAAACACAACATAGATTGAACCCTCCAATGATGGAAGTAGTGAAGAAGGAAGTGGTAAAGCTTCTTAATGCTAGGGTCATTTATCCAATCTCTGACATTAAGTGGGTAAGTCCAATTCAGGTGGTTCCAAAGAAGTCTGGAATCACAGTAGTGGCTATAGAAAATTGAATGTGGTAACTCGTAAAGAGAATTTCCCCTTCCCTTTGTTGATCAAATGCTTAAAAGATTAGCTAGATATGAGTATTATTACTTTCTAGATGGCTTATCAGGTTATTTTCAAATCTTGGTTACGCCAAAGGATTAAGAAAAGACCACCTGTACAGGCCAATTCAATACATCTACTTATCGAAGGATGTCGTTTGGATTGTGCAATGCACTTGACACCTTCTAAAATATATGGTAAGCATTTTCTTTAAGTATATTAAGAAAATTGTATAGGTATTCATGGATGATTTTAGTGTTTACGGGTCTTCCTTTGATGAATGTTTAAAGAATCTTAATCTTTTCCTAGAAAGATGCATTAAAACTAACCTTTTCCTTAACAGGGAAGAAATGCCATTTTATGGTAGATCAAGGTATAGTGTTAGGGCATGTTATATCTACTAGGGGTATAGAGGCAGACAAGTTTAAAATTGATCTCATTTTTTCCTTGCCTTACCCCTTCAAATGTAAGGGAATTTTATTCTTTTCTTGGCCATGCAAGTTTTTATCACACATTTATCAAAGACTTCTCGAAGATAGCCTCACTTTTGTGCAAGCTACTATAACAAGATACCTCATTTAAGTTCAACGAAAAGCACAAGGAGGCTTTTAACATAATCAAAAAGCTTTCAATGTCTCCACTAGTAACTTAGCCTCCAGACTGGTGCCTCCCATTCGAGATCATGTGTCATGCGAGTGATTAAGCGATGGGGGCAGTTTTAAGGCAAAGAATGGACAAAGTTGCTCATGTCATCTATTATTCTTTAAAGACTTTAAGTCCTACTCAATTAAATTATTCTACAACTAAAAAAGAACTTTTTTCTGTGGTTTTTACGATAAAGAATTTTGGTCACATCTGCCAGGTGCTAAGGTTATTATTTATTTTCATTATGCATCTTTAAGGTACTTGCTCATAAATAAAGAAGCAAAGTAAAGGTTAATAAGATGGATTCTCCTCTTTCAAAACTTTGATTTGGAGATAAGAGATAAGAAGGGGGGTAGAAAACGTGGTTTTCGATCACCACAATCACTTGATAAGAAAGGAAGATGATATCCCTTTAAAAGAGACATTTCCGAATGGAAAACTATTTTCTACCAATTTTACACGTTCATTGTATATAGATATCATGAATTTTTAGTTAATAACAAATTACCTATTGGTTTTTCAAAGGCTCAAAGGGATAAATTGAAAATTGAGGCTAATTACTACATTTGGGATTATTTGTATCTAAGGAGGCACTGTGTAGATAAAGTCATAAGAATGTGTGTGTCTAAGAGCGAGATTCCATCAATCTTAGCCTTCGGCCATTCATATGCATATGGAGGACACATTAAGGTAAAGAAGACTACCCATAAAGTTTTTGAGAATGGTTTTTACTAGCCCTCATTATTGAAGGATGCATAAATCTTTTACAAGTCATATGACAGGTGCCAGTGGTTAGGTAACTTTCCCCGTAAAAATCAAATGGCACAAACTCTCATTCTTTTCTGTGAAATTTTTTACGTTTGAGGTATTGATTTTATAGGTTATTTTAATTATATATTACTTGCAATTGATTAATGTTTCCAAGTGGGTGGAAGCTAAAGACACTAAAACTAATAACCATAAATTTGTTGCAAATTTTGTCAAATCTAACGTCCTTTCTAGGTTTGGGGTGCCAAATGTAGTCATAAGCAACAGGTGAACTCATTTCTGCAATAGGGTGATGGAAACACTATTTAAGAAGCATCACATCCTACACAAAGTTTCCACTCCTACCATCTCCAGACCAGTGGCCAAATTTAGGTGTCCAATCAAGAAATTAAATCAATCTTGGAGAAAATAGTTCAACCTGATAAAAAGGATTGGAGCGTGAGAATGGAAGATGCATTATAGGCTTATAGTATGACTTTTAAGATTCCAATCGAGATGTCTCCAAATAGACTAGTGTTTGGGAATCCATGTCATATTATAATGGAGGTGCAATGTAAGGCATATTAGGCCATATAGTAACGCAATATGAATTTTGATAACGTAGGAGTACACAGAAAATTGCAATTACAAAAGCTAGAGGAGATTTGGAATGACTCCTATCATAATGTGATGACATATAAGGAAAAGTCCAGGGCTTTTCATGATAAGATGATCTCAAGAAAAAGCTTTGTCATGGGTCATAAAGTGCTTCTCGATCACTTCAGACTCAAATTATTCCCAGGTAAGTTGTGTTCCTATTGAATTGTTTCACTTGTTGTTTCTCATGTCTTTCCTTTCAGTGCAATAGAGATACGGAGTTTGAAAACAAACAAGACAATCAAAATGAATGTTCATTGCTTGAAATCATACTATAAAGGCTTCCAAATGGAGAATGTGGAAGCAGTGATGCTTGAAGATGCAAATGACATCATTTGAAGAGGGCAACATGGAGTCGAGCAAAAGACATAAATCAAAGGTGCTGCTTGTGAGGCAACCCAAGGGAAGTTTGTTCCCTTTCATTTCCATTCTTGAATTTTTTTGTTTTTGTTAAATGCTCCATTTCTTACATTTGATGTTACATTAGGGACAATGTAATTTTTAATTGTAAGGGTGGGGATCTTAGTTTTCATGTATGTTTTTAAGCTTGATTGTTGCTTATGTGTTTTTATTAAAGGGTTTACAAATCAAACAACCAAACAAAAATTTTCTCTTTTTATCGCTTTTAGGACTATATAGTCATAATTAGAGAGTGAATTAACTAAATAAATTTATGGCAATTTGAGCGAGTACTTTTACTCTTATGATTGGTCAATATACATTATCTTCAGAAAAGTAGTGACTAGTGGGTAGACACAAGCTAGTGAGGTTTTTATCCTTCATAAACTGACGCATCCATATCAATCTCATTGTCTTTCTTTGTGTGTGACCTTCATGACATTTGCATCCTGACTTTCCTTTAATTTTATATTTGAGATGACATTTTTATCACATGTGTTAACGTGAAAATGATATAAGCATTATTGGTTTCGTAAGTTACATTAGTCAAATATCTTAACTATCGATATGATTTTTCCTTATTATAAGCCCCCATGAGCATTATGTGTCTTTTGTTTTTATTCTAATCTCATTACATGCCTTAAACCTAACCAAATATCTTACTCAAGCCTTAAAGCTAGTTGAGCATATCATTATTGATGTTTGTAGATGCATAAGAGTATAAGTGTGGGGGTGTACAAATTTACTAGTTGGTTATATTTGTTAGAATGTCATTTTATTTCTTACCGATGAATTCTGATGTTAATGTAGCTTCTTTCATTTTTTATAGGAAAAAGAATAAAGGAAAAAAAGAAAAAAGAAAAGAAGATATGTTTTAAAAATTATCAAGGAGGAAATGCATTTGTGTCACAAAGTTATTCATGATTAGCCTTTCTTCCTAAAGTTGTATGGAAAGGGTGATTTGATTAATATGAGAATGAGGGAGATGTTGATTTGAAGGGTCACTCATAGTTACAATATATTGTTTATCTTCAATTTTTATAAGTTATTTATGCTTCATGTGGTTTATGGTATGAAAGGTTGAATCTAAGCTATGAAACATAGTTTTTGTATTGAACATAGCTAATGGTACCCAACCTTAAGAGAATGTTAGATTTTGTACTTGGTTTGACATTAAGTGATGTTCTTACTTCACTAGCTTTGATGACTTTCATGCTACATTACCTAAATACATCTCACTTTAACCTTTTCCTACTTTACAACTGATAGTAGTAGGTTGCGTAATGTTTTAGTGGGTAGTGTAGTATGTAACATCCCATTACTTGTGGGAAGGTTAGAATAGTAAATGTGAATGATTAACGGGAGTTAGAGATGCATTTCCTTGTTCATGCATAATATGCTATACACTTATACATGAATAGTGAATTTATCTGCACATGAAAATAATAGTACAAGCATTTATGAATAATTCCGGGTATAATTCGATTGAGTTGTGATTTTTGAGAATTTCGTGAATTTGAATTTTGTTTATACTGGATATTCTATTAGTTGGTAAGAGTATGGTATTTGTGAATTTTAGTGAATTTAGGGATAAATTTTGGAAATTATAGAAAATAGGAAAAAAAAAGAAACTAAAAGAAGTTTGGGAGATAATTGGATTGTAAAAATGAGAGTTAATGAGTTTAGTTCAAAAGGAACTTGGTTAGAGCTTAGACCATAGGAAAGTGACACGTGTCACTTAGGCTTTTGTACTTTTGCTAGAAGTAGGTTACTATTCCCTGAGATTTGAAAGGT
>JANZXV010221412.1:0-16072 GCA_027576455.1 Erythroxylum roigii | reverse complement strand
CATCCATCATGTTCTACCCTCATCATTAATCACAAATTTCACTTCAAATCATCTTAAAAATCTCTACTTACATTCATCCAATTCCACCTCATCAATCATCAATCAACCATCAATTTAACAAACAAAGTACCTACCTATATACACCAACACAATTCTCATACAATCAATCATCTTCCTTTAATAAACACTCATCTAACATCATTAAAATCAATCCAAAACAACTCAATTTACCAATACAATATTCAACAACATTAACAATCTCACTTCATTCCCAATTACCCACTATAAGCAATTTCACGTCTTACTCTAACTCATCTTGGACTTTGAACTATCAGAACTATGACTAGCACTTATTCACTAAGTCATTGAGCGCTTCCGCTATCATCGCCACACATATATAATACGCATATGCGTAATATTTTCACTTATCATGGTGATCCCATTGTGCGCTCGCACAGGCAAATCAACTTAACCTTGACAACTTTTTTATCTATCGTTATCATCGTCTCACCTTCCAATTTCCATGACTTCGTCGTCCCTACGTATGCTCACGATCAATTCGGAATCATAGATGCATAATCATCCCGAAATTTTGATTTCAATCCTACTAACGCATTCTCTCACTATAAGCAAATAACCATTCTGAGCCGAATTTCAGCCTCTCTAGCTCATAAAAATTTTTGTTTTCATCCAACTTTGTTTATACACTTTAAATCTTGCCATTTCTACCATATTTCTATTTTTCTCTATCAATCCACAACAAGATATTCAGATCTATCCCACATCTAGGGATATATTACTCTAATATAACATTGGCGTTGTCTTTCATAGTACATCCACCAATACAATTACGCTAAATCTTTATGTCATATTGAACCATACACTTTTTCTTATTTCATAATATCCAAAACTTCCATTTTCTCACATTTTAACATGTCATCATTTCTCTCACTATTTCTAACAGCTTAACCACGTAACATATGCTCATGCGTGTAATGCAGACTCATATGACTCAGACTAGGGATCAGTTGCTACTGTCAGCTATGACATGACTTATATGCTTATAACTTGACCCATATTTTAGAAATTGCCCATATAAGATAGTACTTCTGGGCTCTGATACCACATATGTAGCACCCCACTCCCGCAGGACCTGAACCTGACATCGTGAGTGATATCCGAGTCCGTGACCCGCAAGGGTGGCATGCTAAAGCACTACTAAACATATCCATGTAACACTATTTGGATTTGAACATCTTTCATGAGTAAGACTAACTGATAATGATTCCATACAAACCCTTTTTACATTAGGCTTAGGTTATCCTTTCCTCTAACTTGAGCACACTTTGGTAAGGTGATAGTCTCAGAGACATTCCATCTTTGACTTGATACTTCCTATCTCTTTAGTGCTAATACACTCAACTCTGATGTCTATCGTATTATGTTCCATAACCTCGATGTTAATCCACCAAGTTCCTTTATCTTACTTGAATCATTTACTCCTATCACAGATTCATTTTACTCATACTGAATTTTGTCTCACTAAGTGCTTTAGTATGCCACCCTCGCGGGTCACGGACTCGGATATCACTCACAATGTCAAGTTCGGGTCCTGCGGGAGTGGGGTGCTACAACTTCATTAGATATTACATAAATGTCTCCTATATCTTTCATTTTTGTTGGCCTTTCACTTAAACTTTCTTTATAAGGTAACAAAAGTTGTGAAGGAGGTGAAGTTGTTTCTTGTATAGGCACTATGGTCTCTTATTCTTCTTTAAAATATGGAAGAAAATTATAATTTTTCTTTTTATAACTCTCCTAATTTCATATAACTTTCTCATTAAGTTCAACATCTTGATTTATCATTAATTTAACATTATTTGGATTGTATAATCTGTAGCCTTTAGAATGTGAATCGTATCTATTAAAGACGTATTTAACACTTCGATCATCAAGCTTGAATCTCTTTTGGTGTAACACTTAAGCATACACAATGCTTCCTAAAACTTCCAAATGATATACACTAGGCATTATTCTACTTCATGCTTCTTGAGGAGTTTAAACTTTGACAAAGCAATTGAACAAATACATTGTATTAAAACAACTTCAACCTAAAACTGTGTGGACCTATTTTTGGCCTTCATCATACATCTTGCCATATTAATGATGGTTATATTATTTCTCTAGGCTATTATATTTTGTTATGGTGACTTGGGAACTATTAAAGGGTGATGGATGTTATCAGTTGTACAAAAATCATTGAATTCTTTAAAAGTAAATTCATTTATTTGATTTAATCTTAAAGTTTTGATTTTATGTCTGGTCTCCTTTTCTATAAACAATCTAAAATTCATAAAAGAAATAAAAGCGTCAAATTTTTTGTCAATAAAATAAACTCAAGTTTTATAATAAAATCATTAAGAAAAGGGTGGATTGATTAGTCCACAAACATCAATATGCATGAGCTGAGGAAAACTAGTTGTTCTTAATGTTGCTTCTTTAGGAAAACTATTGGAAAACGTGCTTTACATAATTGATTAGGATGGTTTAATTGAGGGTAAGCTTTTTACTAACAAGAGCTCTAAAATTTAAATGGCCAAATCTCATACGCTGACATCGTGCTTCATCTTGCAAATGAACTTTCAAATATTTTGCTTTCAATTGTTTTGATGTTCAATTTGAACATCTTATTCCTTGACATAGCCACCTTAGCAATCAAATCAAAGTTTTGATCTTAAAGCCAAAGAATTTTATTTTTCATGAGAATTTCATACCCTTTTTTTAAGGAGTTGGAATGAACTTAAAATATTACCTTTTAACTTAGATATATAATAAACATCAATGATCAACTTATGATTATTATTTTTGAAAGAGATGAGAATTATATCTTTTCCTTTAATTTTTTTTTATAAGTCTCTAAGGGAAACATTACGTGTCATCCTCTTATCAAGCTTTACCAATTTGCCTTTATATCTATACGTATAATTGCTTGCACCATTATCTAAGTACCACATACTATCAACATTGTTTTCTTCTTCTTTGCTTGTTAATGACAAAGTTAACTTTTCAACATTTTGATTGTCATTAATATGATTTTATTCAATATTATTAGTGGCATTACGATATTCTTGAGAATAATTTCCAATTTTATAATAATTAAAACATTCAATTGCAGACTTGTCATACCTCCTTTTATTTATATTTGAATAGTTGCATTGTCCTCTCCCTCTTATTCTTTCATGGCCTCTTTGTGATGGTTGGCTTCTCTCTTTATTGCTTATGTTGTTTCCATTCCCTCTTTCTCTTCCATATAGGCTATAACCAAGCCCTCTTTCTCATCCAAGTCCTCTAAATTTATTCTTTTCTACTTCATTATTCTTTAAAATATCTTGACTTTAAGAACTTGCTCTAATAACTCTTCTTGTCTTCTCTTAATTTTTTTATGGGCTTGTAAAAAACCCTCTAATTCTTAAATAATCATTGAGTCTAGATCTTTTAAATCTTCAATCACACACACCAAATAATCAAATTTGGGAGTTAAAGAAGAACAATTTTCTCCACTACACGAACATCTTTTATCTTATCTCTATATACACCTTGAAAAGATTTTTCTAAAATTTTCCATATTTCCTTCAAAGTAGTAGCATCATCTTGCTTCTCAAACATTATATCATCAAAACATTTATGGATAATAGTGGGAGAGTTTATCTATTTTGAGACTAACTTATAGCCTCTCTCTACAACCTTCCACACGTCTTGACAGCCAAGCAAAGTTGGAAGGAAGTGCGTCCATTATTTGTCATTTCTTATTTTTCTCACAACACTCTTCTCTACACTTTAAGAAACTTGACTATGATACTACTTTGTTGAAAAATAAGAGAATGGAGAATGAATAACAAAAGGAAACTTTTTCCATTTCATCTTGACTATTGCAAAATGGACTATAATATTTATATAGGTATTCATCCTTTACGTACGAAAAGACCATAAATATAAAAATAAATGACTTATCTAAAACTAAAAGAAATTTTCAGTTACAAGAAGACTCTCGAATTAATTCATACTATTTTCAACATCACACAATCCTAGGTCATATTCTAGAAATTTCAAATTATTATTTTCCATAAAAACCATATGAAATGGGTAATTTGTTTATTTTCCGAAAGACTAATTTTGGATCTAATCACAACTTTAATAATAAACTTATACTAACTCATATGTCAACTTAGGAGATGTTCGATTCTACTTCTATTTTTGTTATCATTTTTTATTTCTTGTATTATATTTACATTTTTGTTTGCTAAAAATAAAAATTATTTGCTTCATATTTGTAATAAAAATAAAAATAAAAATATTTAGTTTCATCATCATATTTTTATTTTTTATTCTTATTGTAATTTTATGCATTAATATAAAATTATAATTTAATTCATTTATAGACATATTAATTTTATTCCTAAATTAATTAGTTATCATATTTATTAAAATAAAAAGATATAAATATTTAATATAACTAAAGAAATTGATATATCATCTTTACATAATAAAAGTAATAAAAAATAAAAATTATATTAACTTATTCTAATTAAATAATTAAAATTGTTCATTAGTGAGTATCGTGTTGACCAAAGTTTTTTAATAACTCTTTCCATATAGTTGATTAAAGCTTTTTTTCTTGGTATACTATCCAAAAACTATTATAGAAAAGTGTACAAGCCTGAGAAGGTTGATATGGATCTCAAAGTCATTGTTAATATTGTGATATAACTATATCAACAACTTGCATAAGATAAATGAAAACAAGCCAAATTTCAAGTATTTAATATAACTAGATTGAAGAAGTGAAAAAACTATAACAAAAAGAGTAATATTTACTTCCTAAGAGAACTAAGCTTGAAAAACAATCTTGAATGCTTCTAAATCTTAAAATATATAAAATTCTAAGATTGTTTTAAGGAGTAATGTCAATCAGAAAATAGAGGAAATACACAACCGTATAAGTATGTTAAATTAGAACCTTTTCTTTCTTTATTTCTTACTAGTTTTGTTACGTGATAAGTTCACCTTTTAGATTTTGTCACTCATTTTAACTTCTAAATAATCAAGAATATGTTCTAACACCTAAATTACAAAAAAGAAAGAGCATAGCTATTAGCCAAGCTCATAAATCTAATTTCCAATTCATCATCCACTAAGTTAATCTAACTTTTGCTTAAAACAATTACAAAATTATCAAAAATTAATTCACTTTAAATCATAAATGATTGCTTATCAAGCTTATACAAAGCCATTTATGCTCATTCATATTGACAAGTAATATCAACATCACTAATCTTCTTTGCAACTTTCAAATTTTATTAAATGTATCAAAACCTTAAATATCCAATATAGGCCCTAATTCTTGAACAAAAACACCAAATCTTAAAACTCCAAAAGTTTAAAACTTGAAATCTAAAAAAAATCAATTGTACAAGCAACCCCTCACGAAATCTGAAAACCCTAATCACAAAGAAAATTGAAAAGAGAGGTAGAGAGAGATAGGAAAAATATTTGGGGTTGAGAGATAGTGAGATAAACAAATTTGTTAAGTATGGCTAATAAATATTTGTGTAATCATATAGTGTTTTTAGAAAAACATCGATGTTTCTTAGAAATTTTTGTAAGAATGTAGTTTGCCACGTGATTGTGTACTAATACATCTTCTTATCTAAAATACAAGAGTAAGACACAGATTGAAACATGATTAAAATACGTGTATGGTAGATTTTTTTATAGAAAGATACAACCTAGGATACAAGAGTGTTAGAGCTTGTGTTCATGTTCTCGAAAGAAATAATAAGTAACACGACTTGGCAAACATGTTAGAACATATGTCCATGTTTTGGACAAAAATAGTAAGCTACATAATCATATTTGTGATAAATAACCTTTTTTTAAAATACGTTTTTGGTAGATTTTAAACTCTTAAAGGATTCTAGGACTTATTTAAATTATGTTTAAGTTAGGTTGGATTTGGTAAAAGGAAAAGTTGTATAAGATTATACCAGTTAAAGTTTATAATAACTATACCTACTTGAATCTAGTGTATATATAAACAATTTATATTCGTTATGAATTGAGTAATTAATCAATAAAAAAAATCAGTTTTTCTTAACCCAAAAAAATAAACGCTTCTAATTGGTTGAACTTCATTAAAAATCTTTTTGTTGTTCTTAATTTTTATTTATTTCTTCTATACTTTCCCTACCACCGCTGATACTAACTTTGATCTCCTTCTCAAATACTCTTATCTCTTCTCCACCCTCACTACCTTCCCCTTCCACGCTCCACCGACCATCACATTCTCTTACTGCCTTCTTTAAACCCTGTGAACGTGAAACCCTATCGCTATCCCCATTTTCAGATAGGCAAGATTGAGAAGTAAATAAGAGATATGCTAAAAGATGGGGTGACATAACGGAGTACTAGCCCCTTTTCTTCCCTAATCCTACTGGTAAAAAAGAAAGATGGTTCATGGCGCCTTTATGTTGATTACAAAGCTCTCAATGCTATCACCATCAAATTTCGCTTCCCAATTCCAACCATCAATGAAATCTTTGATGAATTATATGACACTCAAGTTTTCTCTAAGATAGGCCTCTGTTTAAGATACCACCAGATACGTGTCTATGCTCTTGATATCCCGAAGACAACATTTCGTAGACATGGCGGTCACTATGAATTTTTGTTAATGCCATTCGACCATTCAAATACATTGGCAACATTTCAATCCGAAATAAACAATGTGTTTCGAGAGGTACTTTGTCGATTTGTGCTTTTGTTTTTTGACGATGTTTTAATCTATAGTGCTGACTAGTCTTCTCATTTACAGCATTTAGAGGTTGTCCTTTCCTTGCTTGAATCTAATCAGTTTTATGCTAAGTTGGCTAAATATGAATTTGGCAAAGCTTCACTTCCTTACTTAGGCCATATCATTTCGGGACAAGGAGTAGCTATTGATGAATCCAAGATACAGGACATCAAAAATTGGCCTCTTCCTTCTTCAGTAAAGCAACTTCGTTCTTTCCTAGGAATTGAGGGTTTTTATCAAAGGTTTGTCCGTAACTATGCTCAATTAGCTTTGACTCTTACTAAATTATTGTGCAAGGATGCTTTTTAGTAGACACCAGAGACAGATAATGCCTTCCTCACTCTCAAGGAGTCCTTATCCACAACCATTGTCTTGGCTTTACCAATTTTCTCCAAGCCAATCACCATCCAAATTGATGCTTCTGGCTCTGGTGCGGAAGCTGTCCTCCTTCAAGCCTCACATCCTATTGCTTATTTCAGCAAGTAGTTGCCATCTCATCTATTAAAGCCCGGTACTTATGTCCATGATCTTTATATTTTAACTGAGGTTGCTAGAAGTGGCACCAATATCTTCTTGGGACTCATTTCACTATTGAAACGGATCACCAACCTCTTCACATTCTATTGGATCAAACCATCCACACTCCCGAATAATAAAAGTGATTTTATAAGCTCATTGGGTATGACTTTGACATCAAATACAGTCCTGGTTCTCACAATGGTCCTGTTGATGCCTTGTTTAGGCTCTATGAAGCCTTTTGCTACACTGCTAGACACAATCCGTGACTTATTACAGAACCATGACCTCTTCAAAGCAGTTCAAGCAACCCCTGGTGACCACCTTGACTTCACATTAGAGATGGTCTGCTTCTACATAAAGGTAAAATTTGGGTTTCAGAAGATCACACACTCTAAACTCTAATACTATATGAGTATCATTCCTCACTTGTAGGAGGTCATTCGGGTGTCAATAAACTCTGGCTCGTCTTAGCTCCACATTTTATTAGCTAGTTATGAGGCAAGTAGTCAAGGACTTTGTCTCCAAATGCCACACTTGCCAATCTGTAAAACCTCTCACCACACCTTCTCAAAGACTTTTACAATCTTTGGAAGTGCCTAAACTATCTAGGAATCTATCTCTATGGATTTCATCACGTATTTACCACTCTCTTATGGCAAAATAGCTATTCTAATGATGGTTGATAGATTATCTAAAGCTGCTCACTTCTCTGCTTTGTCTCCAAACTACACTACTTGCATAGTTGCTGAAGTCTTCTTCATAGATGTAGTTCGTTTGCACGACATTCCATTGGATATTGTCTCTGATCGTGATCCACTTTTTGTTAACTCCTTTTGGAAGGAACTCTTTCATTTACAAGGAACCTCCCTTTCTATGAGTAGTGCCTATCACCCTCAAAGTGATGGCCAAACCGAGGTGTTGAACTGTTACTTGGAGGATTACTTGAGATGCTTCGTTGCTAAGTCTCCCCAATAATGGAGTAAGTTCCTTGCCCTTATTGAATTCCACTACAACACTGCCTACCACTCCTCAATTCAGATGACTCCTTTTGAAGTTGTTTATGGCCACCCACCCCCTCCCTCCTTGAGTACATTCATGGAACCACACCTGTAGCCACTTTGATGAAATTCTTTCCAACTACCAATCCATTCTCCAAACGCTTAAATTGAACCTAGATAGAGCTAGAAATAGGATGAAGCAAAAGGTAGACACTCATCGCACTGAGAAACACTTTCAAACGGGTGACTGGGTGTTTGTTAAACTGCAACCTTATCACCAAACATCTGTCCAAACAAGAGCCTCCCCAAAACTGGCCAAACGCTACTTTAGACCTTTCCAAATTGCTGAGAGAATTGGACCTGTAATTCATTATGTCTTCCACATTTCACTTTTGAAACCCTTCCATGAACAACTCCCATCAGCTGAAGCTCACCTCCCACCCGCATCCCTTGATTCCAAACCTATACTTCAGCCACAAACCATCATTATCCATAAAAAAATTCTCATCCAAGGAGTGCCTGTTGCTCAGATTTTGGTCCAGTGGAAAGGGTAATCACATACAGATGCTACTTGGGAAACACTGCACGATTTCAAAGCGGACTTCCCTGAATTTAGCCTTGAGAACAAGGCTCTTTTCGGAGTATAGGAGTGATGATCCAATATGTAACCTAAAGGCTAGCCCAAAGGAAACAGTTGGCGCAAAGGAACCCAAGGAAGTCTGTTATGCCAGCCAAATACAAAGATTTTATAATGAATTGATTCCAAAAATAAGCCATATGCTTCTTGTAATTGAAACTAACCAATAGAATTCTGTTATGTATTGGCTACAAATGCAATGAAAAGGAATAGAAAAGGGGCATCTCAGTTATACGCCCTCTTCCTCAATTTCCTTCTTATTCTCTTTTCTGCTTCTCTTTTCCTTTCTGTATCTTCTTCTTCCTTTCTAAATCTCTGCATCCTTTCCCCTTCCCTAACCTTCCTTCTGACCTTTGCAAATACCCAAAAGAGTATTTGGTAACTGGTGAATGTTGTCGCTTGCAACCAAGTATAAAAAGAAACCAACTTCCTACAACACAAATTAATGTAGTAGCGGAAAGTAAGGATCGTTCCCACGAGGAATTCAGACGTTAGTAGTTACGTAATAAAAAGGGGGAGGGGTTGTTAAATTGTGAATTAAAAAATTTTAATTGGAATAAGAAATTGAAAAATAACTAATAACAAAACAATGAGAATTTAACAATCAATAGAACAAATCTTGGTTTCTGGTCTCCTTCATTATTGAACTTGTGTTGATCATTGACACTAAAAATAACCAATTTACTAGTTAAACTCTCTTCTTTCACTCTTAGCCGCGGCCCTCACTTGCGCTACCCTCTATTGTTTGATGGGACAATTAAAAATGCAGTTCTATTAAAACCTTCTCCTGATGTGCTGCTCCTAAATGCATGCGCCAACGCATGCGTTTAACGCCCAACGCATGCGTTTCACTCACACCTGCTCACTGTTTATTTCATTGGACAATTTAAGTTGCTGGTCTATTTAATTGTTCACACACAAAACCCTCGCTCCTGGTTCACGCTTCTGCTGTCGTTTTGATCTTGGGCTCCATGTGCTGCATTTTGGTTACCTCTTATTTTATATTCTTCTGCCCCTCTTTGTTACTTAATTTGACAAATAAAGCCTCAAGAGTTTATTGTCCACGTAACCCCCTTCACGCACCAAACCATCTAGCCTTCATATGTGAAACGCAACTTTTCTACGTTGTTTTCTTTATATTTTTAACCTGCTGCATTTTCTTCTTGCTTCCTTGCCGTTTAGCTCTTCTTTCTTTCAACTTCTACATGCTACGCAGTTTTGCTTTAGACTTCCAACCTACTGTGTTTCACATTTTGGTTGTTGCACGAGGCCATGTCTAATTACTGTCAACTCTAGTTGGGCTTTTTAATCCCAAAATCGTCACGGTTCTTTCTATTTAGTTCTAAAATACACCTTGACATAAAACAAGATTAATTCCCATTAAGTATAACTTCAAACCTCAAGAATAAAGAAAATTAGCACACAAAAAGATAGAAAATAAAGACACTAACAAACTCTCCCACACTTAATCTTTTGCTCGCCCTCGAGCAAATTAAACATGACCGTCAAATTCTATCAATTCATTTTCAAAGAAACCAAGCACATGCAATCATTCAAACTTTGGCCAATCAAATATCAAGCTACTACACACATCATAATTAGTTTTCATCAGTGCACATAAACAAACTCAACTCATGATACAATCATTCAAAGATAAGCACAAACTCACAATGGAATTTCCTCACAGAATTCACTCATTTCATTCAAGTGTTTATAGGTTGTGTTTCGCTCAAAACTCCCTATAGGAAATCACACTACCATAGGCTTGCAAATACACCAATTCTCTTCTGCAGTGATTACATGCTAAAATAGATCAAAAGGACTTTATTTGAGGTTGTAATAGGGCTAAGGTTAAGGTGAGTCAAAAGATTTTTGAGGGGTTCTTCACAAGTAGTCATAAAGCTCTAAATATACAAAGGGACAACAAAATGTATTTCTGAGAATTGCATGTAAATAACTAACTACTCAAATTTTATTATTGCTACTATACTTGATCCTTTTCTTTTTCTTCCTTTTTTCTTTTTTCTTTTTTTTGTTTTTTAATACTAAGGACACAATAATCAATAATAGCAGCTAAATACAATGTGCTCTATGAGTAAAAGTATCAGGAAACTCGTCTCAAAAAATAAAATATAGCCCAAAAGTCCCAAAACTAGCAAACTTAGTAATTTATTAAATTTGTGAATAGGTAAGGCTAATGGGGTTTGATGTTTCAGAATGAGGTGTTTTCTTTAAGAAACAAAAGGTGTAAAGGCTCAAAGGGGTTTGCAAAGGTAAATAAGATAGGTGGGTCATTTAAGTCAAAGGTTAAAAGAAAAAGAGCCTTAATCATTTCTATCTAGCATGCATCTAATAGATCCAAACCGATTCAGAACAAGTTCTGAAGGTAATCACCTAAGGGAGTATCACACACACAAAGAAATGAAATAACTTTTGAATGGAGTAATATAGGCTCAAATCTTCACATAGGCTCAATTGAAAATCCATTATGCTTCTATACATTACCTAATCGCTCAAGCATCAATTTTTGAGTAAACTTATGTAACCAACTACTTTAATCAATCAGTATGATTCACCTTCTATTCAATTGGCCTAATTTGACTTCAAGCACACAATTATGTCTCATTCCATCTACTAAGATAGAATTTCATGGTTTAACACACATCACATGCAAATTAAAAGACAGAAAAGAAAGAAAAATATCAAAATCAAAATGAACAAAGAAATAATAAATTCAAAACACACAGTCATACAAACATTTAATGTTGCCCCCCACACTTAATCTACATTGTCCTCAATGTACTCACAAAAAAAGAAAAACACAAGAAAATAAAGAAAATAAAGGTTAAATAAGCTTCTCTGTTAATATATCAAGGTGTTGGTGGAAAAGGCGACTGAAATTTCTGCTGTTCGAAGAAAGCGAGCTGGTTGTGCTCCAATCTGCTCAATTCAGAGTAAATTTCAGCCAGTTCAATTTCTTCTGCAGTTTCAACCTGTAAATTCTCATAATAAGATTTCAATTGGTTTCCATTAACTTTAAACACTTTAAAAGTGTCTAAACTCTGAATTTCAACTGCACCATCTGAGAAAACATTAGTAACAACAAACGGACCTATCCAACAAGATTGTAATTTACCAGGAAAGAGCTTTAGTTTAGAGTGATAAAGAAGGACCTTTTGACCTATGGAAAATTCTTTTCTAAGTAAGATTTTGTCGTGAAAGGCCTTAGTCTTTTCTTTATAGATTTTTGCACTCTCATAAGCTTCATTATGTATCTTTTCCAACTATTGCAATTGTATTTTTCGATTAATTCTAACCTCATTTAAATCCAAATTGCATTTTTTGACAGCCTAGTAAGCCTTATGTTTCAATTCTACAGGTAAATGATAAGGTTTTCCGAATACTAACTTATATGGCGATATACCAATAGGAGTTTTATATGCTGTCCTATAAACCCATACCGCATCGTCTAAACGCAAACTTCAATCCTTCCTAGTAGGATTAACCACTTTCTCCAAAATTGATTTGATTTCCCTGTTAGAAACTTCGGCTTGTCCACTTATATGGGGATGGTGTGCTGTTGAAGTTTGGTGTGTAACACCATATTTCTTCAGTAAAACCTCAACAATTCGGTTACAAAAATGAGTCCCGTGGTCACTGATTATTGCTCTAGGCATTCCAAACTTGAAAAAATATGAGACTTAACATAATCAACAACAACTTTAGCATTATCAATATGAGTAGCCTTAGCTTCAACCCAATTTGAAACATAATCCACAGTAACGAGAATATATGTCTTACCGAAGGATGAAGGAAAAGGGACCATAAAATCAATTCTCCACACATCAAAAATTTCATATAACAGGATATTCGTGAGTGGCATTTGGTCTTTTGGTCCTAAACCACCTGTTCTTTGACATCAATCACAAGACTTGCAACATATATAAGCATCATAAAACAGTTTAGGCCAAAACAAACCACATTCAAGCACCTTACGAGCTATCCTTCTAGGACCAAAGTGTGCACCATATGCAAAAGAATGGAAAAAATTCAATATAGAAGGGATCTCATCATCAGATACACATCGCCTAATAATTTGATCAGAACAATATTTCCACAGATGTGGCTCATCCCATGCATAATATTTAGCCTCTCTTTTGATTTTATCTTTTTCAGCTCGTGATAAAGTACTAGGTAAAGACTTGGTAATCAGAAAATTAACTATGTCAATATACCAAGGTGTTACCTGTTGTGTGGCGAATAAATGTTCATCTAAAAATTCATCTTTCAGGTTGTCTGAAGCTGTGTCGAGGTAGAGACGACTAAGGTGATCTGCAACCAAATTTTCAGATCCATTTTTGTCCCATATCTCCACATCAAATTCTTGCAGTAGTAGAATCCAATGAGTAAGATGGGTTTTTTCTTCCTTTTTGGATAACAAATACTTTAATGCAGCATGATCTGAATAAACTATGACATGTGTGCCCAATAGATATGAATGGAACTTCTCTAGCCTAAAAATAACTGTCAATAATTCTTTTTATGTTGTTGAATAGTTTTTCTAGGTGTCGTTTGGCATCATCGAACCATAGTAAATCATATGCGGCGCTTTGTTCATCCTTTGCCCTAGAACAACGCCTAACGCATAGTCACTTGCATCGCACATTATCTCAAATGGGAGAGTCCAATCTGGGGGCTAGATTATTGGAGCAGAAATTAGCTTCTCTTTTAATTCATCGAATTCTTTCCTACATGCTTCGTCAAACTTGAACTCCACATCTTTTTGAAGTAACTTGCATAAGGGTTGAGTGGTCTTCGAAAAGTCTTTTGATAAAGCGTTGATAGAAACCTGCATGTCTAAAAAAAGAACGAACTTTCCCTATAATTACGAGGTAAGGAGGAGATTTAATGATTTCTATTTTAGCTTTATCAACCTCAATTCCCTTAGAAGACACTACATGGCCTAGGATTATCCCTTGATCAACTATAAAATGGCATTTCTCATAATTCAGAATCAAATTATTTTCAATAAAACGTTTCAAAAAAATTTCAAGGTTAATCAAGCAAGTATCAAAAGACTCGCCATAAACTGTAATGTTGCCTATAAAAACTTCAATACAGTCATCCACATAATCAGAGAAAATACTTACCATACACCTTTAGAACGTGGCAAGTGTATTACATAGTCTAAAAGGCATTCTTCTACACGCAAAGGTGTTAAAAGGACATGTGAAAGTCATTTTGTCTTAGCCCTCAAATAGCAATATTTGGTTATAACCTGAGTAACCATCTAAATAGCAATAATGAGTTTCCCCTGCAAGTTTTTCAAGCATTTGGTCAATAAAAGGAAGTGGAAAAATGATCTTTATAAGTAACAGAATTTAATTTCCAATAATCGATACAAACCCTCCACCTATTTTGCACAGGGGTGGGCACCAATTCACCTGAAGTGTTCTCCACTACAGTTACTCCAGTTTTCTTAGGAACCACTTTAACTGGACTTACCCATTTATTGTCTGAAATTGGATAGATTATTCCAGCATCGAGGAGCTTCAGAATCTCCTTCTTGACTACCTCCATCACTGGTGGGTTCAATCTTCGTTGAGGCTGTCTTGTTTCCTTAGCTCCATCTTCCAATAGAATTCGGTGCATATAAATTGATGGGCTAATCCCTTTCAAATCTGCCACAGTCCATCCAAAAGAATCTTTGTAATTTTTCAACATACCCAATAATTGTGTTTCCTGCAGAGATGTTAGTTTGCTCAAAATAATAACAGGAAGAGTTTCATGCTCGCCTAAGCATATATATTTCAAGTTACCTGGAAGAGCCTTTAACTCTAATTTTGGTAGCTGTATAAGAGATGGCAACAACTTCAAATTATTTCTAGTTAGCTCCAAAAAACTTACCTGTTAAGCATTTGCTCTGCTCTAAAATCTTGATAGTAGTATCCAACTCTTCAGGAATGGCAAAATAATTAGCTAGTGTTTTTCCTTCCTGAATATCCAAACTATTTTCCAATACAATCCATAGCTTATCTGGTCCATCTAAACGGAATGTTTCCTGCACTAAAGTATCAAGAAAACTCACAGAAACAAAAGATTGATCATCATCAGGAAATTTCATGGCATCATAAATGTTGAACTTAATCACATCACCATCAAACTCCATAGTCAAAGACCCATCATAAACATCAATTTTTGTTCTGGATTTTTTCAAAAATGGTCTTCCCAACAAAATTGGGACTGAAGTGGATGAATCTTCACTATCCATTTGTAAGACATAAAAGTCAGCAGGAAAAATCATATTATCAACTTGAACTAGGACATCCTCAAGAACACCCTTTGGATAGGCATTAGATTGATCAACAAGTTTGATTATGACACTAGTTTCTTTCAGAGGCCCCATATTTAAAGATTCATAAATAGATTAAGGCATAACATTAATCGACGCACCTAAATCTAATAATGCTTTCTCAATTTTCAGATTACTTATGTTACAAGGGATTGTGAACATATCGGGATCTAGACACTTACAAGGAAACTTCTTTTGAAACACAATAGAAACATTCTCACTCAATCGCACCTTTTCTTTGCCACTTATCTTTCTCTTTGAGGTACAGAGTTCCTTAAAAAATTTAGCATAACGAGGAATTTGTTTAATAGCATCAAACAAAGGAATATTTATCTGTACCTTGTGAAAAGTTTCCATATTTTTTTTCTATTGCTCCTCCTTATTCTGCTTGGCAAAACGACTAGGAAAAGGAGGTTGTACACTAAACTTAGGTGTGACAATGCAAGAATGTAACATCCCACCCCCTACTGGAAGGGTAGAATAGTAAATTGGCATAGGATGAGAGTGATTAGGCTGAATTAGGACTGTTCATGCATACTAGTATTGGTACTCAGTAACATTTGTGCACATGAAATAACTGTACATGCATACATGACATTCCCGGTTTTCGTGCCTAATGTACTTTTCTTTTGATTAACATGGTTATTGGGTTTGAAAAATTATTCTGAGTGCGCCATTGAGTGTTTTATATTTTAAGGGATTTTTAGGAATTTTTC